>JARFXV010001155.1:295000-327566 GCA_031761425.1 Cosmopolites sordidus
GTAGGTTTATTTCGGACAAATTCTTAACTGAAAGAGCTCCGGTATTGTTTGGACAAGGCAAGACAGTCTAACTCCAAATCTCCAGGTGAGCGGACGTTTTCGCGCCTTATCCTTCCGACCGAGGTACGTAGGTTTGCTGGCCAAGTCACGCTTGGGTTGATTTTTCTGATATTCTTATAGAGGGTTTTACGACCCGGCAGCAGAGAATCCGATCAACAGACATCAGGCCATTGAACGACCACCGATTACAGAGCCCGACCATCGTGGAAACCTTACACCTTTTTGGGGCCACATGGCACAGTAACCGGTTGGTCAGATCGAGATTATTTCGGGACCCCCGCATAGGGATACCGGACTGCCCGCAGTCGTACTCAGTGTTTTTGGACACCCAGTACCGGATAGGCAAGGATAGACAACATCAGGAAATAAGGCCAGATAAACACTTTTTTTATTATATTTTCATGTACCGTTAAGGATTGCAGTTACAATTTATTTTTCACAAATGCATTTTTACCATAATTTCTTATACTGATAGTGGTCACGTTATCACCTTATATTTTGTATCTATTTGCCGTCTGACCATTCTTGGTTACCCTAGCATTATATATTTATCTTTTTACTATTGTCAGAATAGAGGAAATAACCTCTAATTTGTAAGTCTAGGGACATAGAGACCAGCTAGTGTAATTCAGAGCTATGTATTTGATTTTTGATTTCTTTCACGGTAACGTTTGGAGAACCACCTTCCCTAAACCTTTCCATGTCTTTTGTTTGATAGTTTTGGTTATTCCTTTTTTTGTGTGCTTTGTGTCGTTCTTTTTTGAGTGTGCTTTTATAATATATATGTATAAAATTCTAGTAAACCGTTTTATTTAATATAGACCCCTTCCCGGTTCCAGGGTCTTTTCCGATATATGAAGTAACCGGGTGGCGCTCAACTTTTGTCGTGGCTTCATTCTGTCCTGGACCTTCTTCCCGGTGCTCCCGGCGAACAGCTGCCGTCGCTGTGATCTATATATTTTTTATTTTGTTTCAAAAAAGAAAAAAATAGGTCACAATATCCTAAAAAAACCAAGGACAAAATCAGATTGGAAAATCATGGGGTATATAGCATATCTTGTTCCGACTGCAACAGAACATACATAGGACAAAAAAATAGACAGATCTCGGCCAGAATGCAGGCACATTAAAACAACTTAAAAAATAAACAAACCACTTCTGCTCTGTTTCAGCACCATCTACAAACAGGACATAAAATCATTTTTGAAGGAGCCAAAGAAATAGCAAATATTGAAAACTACAAGGTCCGAAGAATCAGAGAAGACCTTGACCAGAAGAAAGGGGTGAGCTAAATACGTGAAACGACGCTTGAACATTCCAAAAATATGGAAATCGCTTCTAAAAAAGAAGAAACACGGCATCGTGGCGACGATTAAAAATCAATAAACGGACGCCCGGCAGCTGAGTTGAGCGCCACGAATAACCCCGAACTACTCCGATAAAATCTGCGCAGTCGCCGGCCGCCTATAAGAGTGAGCGCAACGCCAGTGCACGTCAGTTGGACTCTTTACTCGAAGCGGACAACACTTGAATGCTTCTGGCGACTCGTTTGTCTGTCCTGTTTTTGAATAAGAGATAGTTCCCGTAGTCCACCGTGTCATCATCCGTGATTAAGTGATCATCCGTGTTAGGTTGTAAAGTTTTCCTGGCTGGATCAGCGTGTTGATGTTGAAGGTGCCAATATATGTAGGTGTTTTGTGTGGAAATTTGCCGGAAAGCTCCGACTTTTTTTGAGATCGTGAAAGTCCAGGTTTCCCAGAATCCGAGAACCCGGTTGCCGTCTGTCGACGGGTGGATTGGTTACCACCTGGGGTATCATAGTTATTACTTCCATGAGTCATGGTTGCTTATAAGCTTATAGGTGCAGTGTTTCCACTGGGAGTTTAGAAACAGGGATTGTTAGTTCCTGGAGCTTGGTGTACAGCTGCACCCTCTCGTTGTTGAACAGACGCCGACCAGGTTGCCGGTGGTTGCCACTGCAGACGCGACCTGGGTTTTTTTTACCAGAGCCCTGTTAGCCGTCTATTCCCGAAATAAACGTTCGCGTTTAGGCGCTTCCTGCGACGTGGACGACGGGTTGGAGTTTTAGGAATATATATATCAACGCTACAAGCCTTTGACACCCTTGGCTCCTTTTTTTCTTACAACTTACTTCCACCTATTGCAATCCGTTGCTATTTTCCTCCAATTGGATTTTTGCAGTTCTTATATATCCCTGTTTACCTCCTGCAGCCAGATCTTCTTTGGTCGTTCTCTTTTCCTTTTACCTCTTTCTTACCTCCTTTTCCTCCATGTACACCATTTTGTTTACAGTTCCTTGTACTGCCATCCGAATTATGTGACCCAACCATCTCGAACTTTCTGACTCTTTCTTTCTGAATCTCGAATTTTCTGACACTACCCAAAAATTTTTTGCTCTCAGATATTCAGCTTTTGTTCTTCTTGTTGTACATTTTTTGCTTTCAGTATTTTTATTAAGAATCCCACCACTCTATTTCCTTTCAAAATCCTTTATTTATTTCTGATTCCTCTTGTCCCTTTCTTGTTATTATAGCCCCTTTTATTATATATATTTATTGTTTGTCATGGATAGCGTCATTTTTACCTTATTTATCAACTTGTATGGTAATCTTGATTTACTTAGTAGTTCTTATATTTTTCCAGGGAGATAGAATCGTATGCCTGTTTGAAATCTATAAAGAGCATGTGTGAGGTAAGTGTTGTTCAAAGCTCTTGTTGTGAATCATTTTTAATGTAAACATCTGGTCAGTTGTTGATCTTCCTATTCTAAATCCACCTAGATATTTCCCTTCAACTTTCTTTTCGTAATTCGTATTATTATTATTTTTATCCTTATTATTTTATTAATCCTTCCAGTAAAGCAATTCCTCTTTAGTTTTAACACATAGTTTTATCGCTTTTTTTAAAATTGGTACTATTATAACATCGTCCCATTATTGAGTTCTACTCAGTATCAAATCATATGTCTTTTTATATAACATGTCTCCTCCTTTCTTCAAGAGTTCTGCCAGGATTGCAGTCTGTTCACTACATATATTATTTTTCAGTTATTTTATTACCTCTTTTACTTCCCGTTCTGAAGGTTCTTCCACTTCTTGCTCGTTACATTTCAGTTGTTCAAACTCTTGTGTTGTTGTTTGTTGTTCTCCTTCCTCTCCTATTCAAAATATTCGGCCCATGTATTTAGTTTTTCTTACATCTCTCCAAGAAGTAGTTCTTCCTTATTGCTACTGTAAATCATTTTGATGTTTATGGTTTTTCTGGAGTTCTTTGTTTCTTGGCAGAAATTTTCTATATATCTTGTATTGCTGTGATTTTTAATTGTGTCGATAAATTCGCTGTTGTTTTCTGCTGTTTTCTTTTTTTTCTCATATTGTTTTATTTTTTAAACGTGCGCTTTCTATCTCTTTCTATTTTCACTTTGTTTCTTTCTTGTAATAAAATCTGAAAGTCTTTATCGAAACATTCCTCTTTCTTTCTGTATACTGCATTTCCCAAACAAATGTTTGCTGTTCCAGCCAATGCGGTTTGGAAATTTTCCTACTTTGCTTCTATTTGGTTTATTGGGTTTTTGTTTAGTTTTGTTGGACTGATTTAATATTTGTAATGTTATATAACGGTTAATATTTGTAATGTTACTCAAGTCAAGAACATATGGAAACACTATAAAGTTAATGGAAAACTAATTTAAGCGAAGTGTAGCATTGTGATATCATTAGGGTCATGTATGTAAAATCGAGTCAACTGAGTTCGGTCTTGTAACGGGAATATTTCGGTCTACGCCTTTTTTAGATACACCGTATATCAAATTTTAGATTTCAGAGATCTGTCTAGAGTTCTTTGTAGGGATTCCGATTATGAATTTAGTTTGTTTCTTATCAAAATCAGTTATTAATACTAATTTGGCAGTTCAAGGAAGTCCTTTCTTTTTAAACTTAGTTTAGTTTTTTTCTTATTGAGTAGTTAACCTTTTATAGTTTTTTTTAAATTTTTAACTATACAGATTTTGATTGCCTAAGATAGGGCCCTAAAATTCGATGTTCTCTTATCTATATAGCACCGCTTTAGAAATTTTAACTCATATAATTTAATAACACCACTCAACCTTGCTATTATTAAAAATATGGTATTTTAATTTCATCATTGTATGATTGTATATTTTGGAAATGTCATTCATTATTCCAAAATCCAAGGGTATCTAATTCAATTATGTCCAAATACATGACAGAGGTCAAGAATATTGCATGCTAATAGCACATTAAAACAAATACCTAATTTAAAAATAAATGTCAAGTTTTTTATCAATCAACCATTCATAAATTTTAATCTAACATACAACCATTAAAAATCTATGAACAATACGTTTAATTAATTAAATTTAATTTATTTAAAAATTGACAGACGTACAAAATATGCATCGTGATTAACGGTAGAAAATTCGTTATTTAATAGTTATAAGGTTTATTATTGAAATAATAAAATTACTGATTGTTCTCAAATATATTTAAATATATGAATATTGATATAGTGCAAGATGTTAGGTGTTTAACATAAACTCTTTTTAATTTATCTTTTAGTTTTGAAAACAGTCTGCGAAGTTAACTCTTAGGCTCTTATTGATTTAAAATGAATTAGTCTCGATGCGGGACAAATGATCAAAGAATAGAGAACCTACTTGATCTTCGATATTAACAAATTGTAACACCTGGCTACAGTATTTTCGAACTAGAGCATTTTCTTAGAACACTTAATGAATTTAATTATCTGAAAATATTGATAAACTCCAGCTTTTTGGTATATCGGAGTATCCCTAATGCATTAAGAAGTGTTAAGAATCATATAGAGTAATCTATATTGAAATGTTTGGAACTTTTGTGTAGGGGAAGGAAGCTATCCTATATTTGAGAGCCTAATAAAATAATGACATTTACTGTAGTTTGATATATCAGGATTGTAATATTTTTAAAGAATGAAGTCCATATTAAAGTATATAAAAGTTTAAAAAGAAAGTAAACACCTTAAAAAGCCTGGATAAGTTGCGTTCTGCAACCAAAATATGAATACATTTTCTATTAGTAGTTTGAGTTTAATTGTGTTGTGTTTTATTTTGAAAATTACTGATTAGACCTTTCTGGGGTTGGTTATAGTAATAGTGTTTGCAGTATCGATCTGCTTCTGAATCTGCGGAGTGGAAATATTGGTCATGCGGAGGTTGAACCAGAGACCTGTGCAAGGGGAAAGGAGTTATATTCATTTAGCTGCAAGGATTTTTCTTCCAAGCAAAGAACTGGATTAATTTCAGTAATTTAAGCCTCAACCAAATATATGACTAACAAATGTATCACAGTATATGGTTTTCTGACCTTGAATGAGATATATTTAGAGATAAATTTTTGTAAACGACATTCTTAAAAAAAAATGAATTAACCTCGGTTGGGCGATGGAAGTGGATGCATCATAGACGTAGAATACTTCAAAACAGAACTTAAATAGCCATTTTTTGGCATATAAGCCTTCTTAAAATATCATTTCAATATATGAGGCCCATTTTCATATGTGCAGCATACGAGGGTAGTCCCAGAAGTGCCCGTACTAACAATGAAAACACACTAAATGTGGGAAAAAGTATCTTTATTTTTTTCTTTCTCCTCTTTTACTCTTCTTTTAGCTCGATACACTCTTTCCGGCGATGTTCAATATCTTCGATTCTCTATTTATAGTGAGAATCGTCGAGCTCGTCAAACTAGCCATCAGCCGCAGACTCCACCTCTTCATTATTGTCAAATTTTTTACCACCGAGCCATTTTTTCAAGTTTAGAAACAGAAAATAATCCTAGGTGGCTAAATCTGGCAAATAGGGTGCGTGTGGAAACAATTCGAACTTTAACTTATTGATTTTGGCCATCGCGATAACGGATGGGTGAACTGGTGCATTATCTTGACGAAACAAAATTTTTTTTTCGCCAAATGCGGCCGTTTTTTCTTGATATAATCACTCAAACGCTGTAATAAGTTTGCATAATAGTCGCCGTTGATTAGTTTTCCTTTCTAAAGATAATTAATGAAAATTATCCCACGCGCATCCGAAAAAACTGATGTCATGACGTTGTCTTCAGACGGAACTGTTTTCGCCTTCTTGTCTTTCAGTCCATTGTTTTGACCGTTCCTTCATCTCAGGTGTGTTTATCTATTCTTATGAATCGACGCAAAAACACAAAAACGACGCAGCTTTATTCCTATTAAACTTCGCCAAATACTCGATTGAAATATTCTGCCAACGCTGTTTTTGTAAGTAATCGCGGCACCCATCTTGCGCACAGCTTTTTTTATATTTCAATTTTCA
This sequence comes from Cosmopolites sordidus, assembly GCA_031761425.1. Taxonomy (NCBI): domain Eukaryota; kingdom Metazoa; phylum Arthropoda; class Insecta; order Coleoptera; family Curculionidae; genus Cosmopolites; species Cosmopolites sordidus. The sequence goes on from JARFXV010001155.1 coordinate 301,425, forward strand.
GTCAATATGCGATGTACAGCACTTTTTGAAATGTCTATCATGTCTGGTAGTTCGTGCGCTTTCAGTCGATGGTCATCCAATGCCATTTTGTGGATTTCCTTCGCCATTTCTGGCGTGGTCACCTCATTTGGTCGACTACTGCGATGTTCGTCTTGGCAGCTCGGACAGCCTTATTTAAACCCTGCCGCCCAATATTTTACTGTTGTAAATGAAGGCGCAGACTATATAATAACTGATAGTGATATATTACTACCATAAGTATAATTTGAGTTGAGAAAACACATTTTTCATTTTTACCGTATTCTTGATTGAAAGTAATATAACACTAATAAAATAGATCAATTCTGATATTGGAACCTTTGGAGTAAAACACGTGACTCAAAGAGATGTACAACTACACACTAAATAAATAAGTGTTCTATTTACATGACAACCGTACCTAATAGATCGTGTAAAAATCATGAGCTGTGAAGTTAACCAAGCGTTACATTAATAATTTAAAAAGTTGACTGAATGGAATAGGTCTTTTTTCCTATTCATGTTTATGTTAGTCATATTATTATTTACACTTTTAACAAGTCTTAAGTTATTACTATTTAAATTATGGTCATGCTTGAGTGCATGTGTGCATGTTCTTTATATTTAGTTAATATGGATCTTTTTGTTTGCCCAACATACTTTCGATTATAATCTTTACAACTAATTAGTTAATTGGGTATTAAGCAGTATTTCCATGAATTTTGTTTTTGCTCCGTTCCTTTTGAAAGTTCATCGATTCTTTCAATCATTTTCTAAACTTATATTTTCTAATTAATGTATCTATAATATTCTATATCTAAAATATTATAATCATTTACTTTAGCTATCTCTCTAATCAATTTTAATTCGTTGTTATAACTATCTTTGTTTAGAAAATTAATTAATTTATCATAAAATTTAAAATAGCTTTTTTTTGTAGGTGCTATAATTTGAAACATTATAAATATATTTATACCTGGTATTTTTCCTAAAAATCTTTAAATCATATATATTTTTATTATTTCCACTCACTAAACCATCCAAAGATGACAATCTATCATTGTTTTCGAGTTCATTCCGAAATGTTATGGTTTGGGATGTACCACTTAAGTTTTAATACATTCTTTTATAATTCTTAAATCATCAACATATTTTAGCCATTCCTCGGAAACTAACTCAATTCATCCTTGGCCTAGGTTTCAAATTTGCTCACGAATAAGTTCTACTCTGAAATAATTTTGATATGTAGAATTGGTGCACTGTCATATAATTAAAACAGTATAATTTTAGAATGAGATGTAATTATCTCCTGATGATGCAAACATCGTTAGCAAAATGCTCGTCGAGAAATTAAAACTGGTGATTTATTGTTTGTTGGTAAATCTCTTTGAATTTAACAATAGAGGACTAAATAGTAACTTAGGAATATAAAGTTAATATATTAATGCCAGTTAATCAGTTGTTGGGATATCAGTAAAAGGTGAATGATGTCCTGACGAATTAAAGAATGTTTGAATTTGAAGAGAATCAAAAATATTCCGAAATTACCGAAAAAGATATACTACAACCGTTTTCTTTTATAATTTCTACAGGTTGCATATCTTGCATAAATAAGCACCGACAAAAACAATCCATACAGGTTGTATAGATTAGTAAATGAAACCGCCTTCTGGCGGGAACTGAAAACGCCTGCGTCTCAAAAACCAACAAAGACACACGATACCGATCGCTAAAGATAAAAAGAGACGACGCCAATGCCATTTCGGATCCGGCTACAAGTTTCAGTCAGGTTTCAAACGTAGCGGTGTTTAGGTGAGGTGGACGTTTTCCTTGATTGAAAAAGTAATATTTTTACGCGAATTTGCTTTTGTGCGGGAGTGTTTTTGTGGATTTCTGTTTTGTGTGACATTCAGATTCAGAAAATTGTTAAAATCAGTCGGATTCCTTGGACAAATCACCGCAGGTAAGTATTTCTATTAATTTTCAATTTCATCATTGGTATTAACTGACACTTGTGGATTTTCAAAATTTAATGTTATTATAAAATCGTGATAAATTCAAACTGATCGTTCGTATTTGGAATGCTAACAGTTATATGAATTTTTAAATTGGGTTGTGGTGAACAAAATTATTGTGTTATTGATTTTCGGTAATTTTAATTATTTGGTCATGAAACGCCAATTGAACTTAATATTTTATTGACCCATTTATCAGATGGAGTCAACTAAAAATAGGGTCAATAAATATAGCTTAATTAACATTCAGTTTGGGTGGGGATCTAGCCTGGCTACGACAGGCAGGAAAACTTGTTAAACTTTTCCTTTTTTTTCTTCTATCTAAAAATTGTTTTCTTCGTAGTCTTGTTTTTAGACTGAATATAAAAGACGCATTAATTTTTTTCTGCTTCGAGGCGGAGGTACTGTAAAGGCTGTTTTAATATTGAAATACATAGAGCTGGTTGATGTCAAGGATTGTGAAAATTATCAAAATTATCATATATTAATTCAGGCATAAAATATATTAAATTTAAATAGAGAAGCAGTTGAAACATTTCTGAAAAATTTTGCACTGTCTTATTATTTTTTCAAATATACTTATTGTTATAATTGAGTATAATATTCTGTAATTGTCATATCAAAGGTTATTAAAATATGTAAAAAAACTACCAGTGGACTTCAAGAATGTCTCGGCTTGTGTATCTTAATTTATTCAAATTACCAATTTATAGGTGATTAAAATGATAAAAAGTATCCTTTAAGAACGGAAATGGAACGTAGCATAAATATAATAACTAAAAGAAATGATGACAACATTGTAATCAAATAAATTCATCGATGCGTTTTTCTATTTTTTTAACTACTTTTTAAAAGGGCTCACTTGTAAGTAACTGAAACAGGTGGTAGACCGACGGCGATTTAGTATATAAATTCCTGAGGGAGAACCAACCCCCCTGTTAATTCACGTGGTGGGTTGTTAGTATCTTTTTAAAAATGTGATCGAATGTTGTAATGATGCAAAATAACTCGACTGCTTCCGCTGATATGATTAGGATTCTTTCACTCCAAAGCATCGACCAAATTTACTTTCTTTTTGTGGTATCTCTGTTTTCACTGTTTATAATATTGACTTCTCAGTTGACGATTATTTGTGCTGGATCTGGCTAGTTGGATGGATCGTTTTGAAATATCTGATGTCGTTTTTAAATACTTGTACTTTACAGACTATTTATGTTACAGTTTTTTTCTCTAGCCTAATAGTATTTTTTTCATTAAAATAGTAAGCGAAGGCAACGTTTCAAATGCTGCATATTAATATTATCACTACGGTTTTGTGAAGTTATTAGTTATATTAGAAATCTGTTTTTTTACGAGAGGTACTGGCATATTGAGACAATAATGTTATACGGGTGCCGGAATTAGTTAGTCTTTGTACCGATTGAAAGAAATAATATTGCTAGTATATCACAGTAAGATAGTATTGCTAGTAAATGACAGTAATTCCTAGTAAGTCAAAGATAGCACTCCTCAAAATTTCTCTAAGAGTTATTATACATGTGGTTAACGATTAAATTTAGACCATTGATGACCAACTATTTGTCACATCATTTTAAGGAATATAGTTCTTTACACCAAGGTAAAAACCTAACGGCTTTCCAGAAAAAAAATCAATTAAAGATTTTAAATAAATGAACATTGTCAAAACAACTTTTTTAAATTAAGAATCACGTTATATATTGGCCAATCTCGATCGGCAATATCACCGGCAACATCACAAACTATATTATTTGAACATTGCGACAAAAATTATTTCAGTGTATGTCAATGCTTGCATTGAAGTTCGATTTAAAGACAAAAATATACTCTGTGCGCAAATATCACGATATGCTTCCATTATGCGTTCTAAATTCGAATAAGAACAAATTTTACATTTTGTTGAAGAGGGTTCTACCAGAAGTACTCGAAGTGTTGCGCGACAAGTTGGAGTTTTTCATTCGATTGTACATTGAACACTAAAAGAGCAATTGCTCTACCCCTGATCATATACAAAGGGTATAAGTACTCTTTCACGTTGATTCTTTACACAAACAAAATTTATTGAAATTGGTTTATTGGCAAAAATAAATGGAATCCAAATTTTTTGTTGAATGTTTTATTAGCCGACGAAGCTTTTTTCGTCATGAATAGGATGGTGGGTACTTTGAACAGTTAATTTAATAAAACAATTAATCATGTTATATATAACTCTCTTTAAGAATGGTCGCGAATCCAAAACATGTCAGAGAATATCTCGAGTATGTTGTTTATTTTTTCTTTAAATAAATACCCCCGAAGGACATTTACTGATATTACAATCTGATCTAATGTAGATCAATAAGTAATTCTGTTCTAACTTAAATTACTACTTCGAAAACTTAAATATAAAGTGTTACTCACTAGAATACCTTAGAGTCTAAAAACTTATTTACCCTAAACTAATGTGTAACACACAATTGCACTGTTCTCTGCTTTGCACTAGCACAATCGCTTAGCTTACTCGAAAGGCTTTACTTTCTTGAGTCTTCTTGTTAAATTGGTGTTGTTGAGGAGCTGGATTACCTCAACGTCTATGTGCTGATGAAGCCGTTGTTCGTGACTGTGCGAATTTGGTAACAGTCTGGTCAACAGTGTCCATCTGAAAGTCCCGATGAAGATCACTATTTCTCATGCACCGTGGCGCATTGACGATATTCCTTAGTATTTTGCTCTGGAATCTTTGAATAATTAGAGTATTGCACTTGATGGCACAGCTCCAGGGCTGTATGCCACAGGTCCACACTGGTTTGAGGATTTGTTTATGCAATAGTATTTTGTTATAGGTAGATAGACAGGAGTGTCTACTTAGTAGCCAATACATTTTCTTGCACCTTATATCAAGCTCTCCTCTTTTTTTTTGACATAAACTTTTCAGCGAAGTTTTGCGTCCAATGTGATGCCTGGATATTTTGCTCAGCTTGCATAAGGGATCTGGAGATTGCTTATATTATTTGGAAACGGTTGTTCTCTTTTATTTGTGAAATGGATGTATACAGACTTGGCCTTGTTCAGTTTGATACGCCATGTTTTGGTCCATTTCTTTATTTGATTAACTGATATTTGGAGTTTATTTGCAGCATGTTCATGATCTTTGTCTACTGCTAGAATAGCAGTATTGTCTGATAACGCGGCTAATGTAACTTGTTCAAGATTGTGGAATGTCACTTGTGTAGATCAGGAACAGCATACGCCCTAGGACGCTTCCTTGTGGCACTCCTGCTCCAATTTCTTTGAACTCTGCGTCTGCTTTTTCTTGCTTTACTCTGAAGAATCCATCTAATACGTAAGATTCTAATAATTCAGAATATTTTTGTGGAAAAAGCATATTCAGCTTATATTTTAGCCAATTGTGCCATACTTTGTCAAAAGCATGCGTAACATCAAGGAAGATAGCTAGCAGACTTGTGTCCAAGCGTTTTTTTAATTACATTGGTTATTCTGTGAACCAGATCTATGGTTGAATGACTCTCTCTAAAAAACTGATCATTTGGTATTAGGTGCCTTTCTTCAATAAAATATTTCAGCCTTTTCAAGTATATATAATATATAATTTTGAGAACATAGGCAGTAGAGGGATTGGCCTATATGATGATACTTCGTGAATAGGTTTTCCTGGCTTAGGGATCATAATAACTACTGCCACATTCCACATCCCACGAACATACCTTAATCTGAATGAGGCATTAAAGAGGTGTGTAAGTTTTATTATGGTTTTCTTTGAATCGAATATATTGTGAAACAAATACCAAGTGTTTTAATAATTATCATTGTTACTATGTTTCACCAAGAGGCAATTGCGCAATCAGTTGAAACTAGAATTAACCATGCGTTTCTAAATGTGATGATAAATCGTTTAAAATGTATTACGGTGCTAAAAATTAGTGGTAGTAATTTCAACTTTGGCATTAAACTACCATATTGTGCAAGTTTTCCGTTTTTTGTAATAAAACAAACCAAATTTATTCTGAAATGCATGAAATAAATGGATATGAAAATATTACATTTTATTTTCAAATAAAACCTTAAAAGGCCAATGTAACAAAAACAATTAATATATTATAATAGATATATTTAATAAACAATTAATATATCAATTGAATACGTTGCCAATTGTTAAGAAGATTTCTGACCTAATCAAAAAAGTTCTGACCAGTTTTCTGCGGAAATAATTGTGTTTTGGATATATAAATTTACGAAAGTATTCTCCTTTACACCTTATAATCAGGAATTATGTAAAGTAAATTATACCAAACGAAATATTGCTATTTTCTTCAACAAAAATCATTTCGTTATGTTCTGTGATGGGAATTAAAAAAAATAAATTTGTCAGAGCCATTTGTGCGTATTTCGATTACGACTTTTTAAAATGTGGATTGTATTAGACATACTTATATAATGACACTATAATGAAGTTGAAGTAAATACTGATTATGGGATGGAAGTTTTGTGCGATTTTTCTAAAAAATTACTTACACGAATTCAGATTGTGTTGATAAGAGACATATTATAAGTAAAATAATTCACATCTTTAGGTCTAATAATTATCTAGCAGCAATGTGCTTGATTGAGAGTCTAAGTCGTATAGTAGGTTTAAGTTTTTAATAAAATTTCTAAAACTTTTTTGAATAATAATTCATCTATATTCAAACTTGATTTAAGAAGTGTTTCAAAATCCCTAAATAATATTTTCTGTGAGATTTTTGGAAAGATTCTTTGCGACCAACATTGTCGTCGTTATAAAAATATATAAATGCATTTTTATGAAGTGCATGTTTGTTGAGTTGAAGCTTGTCTGATAATTTCTATATGAATTCAAATATTTTATCAGTGGATCGTATTGGTATTTCATTTATACGTATTAGATCATTGTATTTTTCATCACTTGTGATAATATTTTGTACATTTGAATGAATGTACATGATAAAGCGAGTACATGATAAAGCGAGAACAGATTTTACGTCTGTTAAAAAACTCATAAAGTCAGGGGAATTAGTTTTGGAATACACCGTATCCTCTATTAACATTCTACAGATCGTAGTGAGATCCATACTTTATGTTTAACGCATTTTTTTATGTTATTGTCCGCAGATGACAGCTTTATATATTCAATTGATTCCAAGTGTCTTTTTATAGCCTTTGTAACCAGTCGTAAACTTTGCTAAGGCACAGGCTATTATCTCTCATGTCTTTTTGACGAAGATTTTCTTAGGTTAAAAAGTGTTTAATCAATTGATTAAGGAGGTAGCCAAAGTGAATGGTTATATATATATATATATATATATATATATATATATATATATATATATATATATATATATATATATATATATATATATATATACATATATTGTGGCCCCTTTGTGGATCAGACCTTGACGTGGTAAAGGGGTTTGAGTAGGGCAATGAAGCTTTGAGCTATGCCGTCTGGAGTCTATGCTCCTGGGAGGGTCACCCCTGGCGGACAGGTCAAAGCGGAGGCCTCAGACTAACATGATCCAAAATCGGCCAACCCGCATTGGACCAGCGTGGCAGATTACGGTCCATATCTTCAACATGGTATTTCAGTATGTTGAAATATGACAGTACAACCTCAAACACGGCCCTCATTCCCCGGAGGCCAAGGGGCAACTACCTACGGCAGCGGGAAGACCTGCCCCAAGGCAGAGGGTGCTAAGAATCACCGGGTTAGATTAGGCTGCCATTGGACTTTTGACATTGCAACGTTAAATATACGGACTATGAAAACAGAGGCCCGATTGCAAGAACTGTTAATCGAACTTGACAACATACATTGGAATATTATTGGGCTCTGTGAAACACGAAGGAAGGGTGAAGAGTTAATCAAACTGGAACCAACTGGACACGTACTCTACACTCGAGGTACGGAAAATGGCCGATGTGGCGGAATAGGATTCCTCATCAATCGAAAGCTGAAGGACAGTGTGGTAAAATTTGAAAGTACATCCGACCGATTAGCCCAATGCGCCATTCAGCTGAATAAAAAGTTTAGGCTTCAAATCGTCCAAGCTTATGCACCAACTATAAGCCATAAAGATGAGGAAATTGAGGAATTTTATGATGATGTGGCCCAGCTTTTATACAAGGAGAAATGTAGGTACAAAATCCTGATGGGTGATTTTAATGCCAGAATTGGAACAACAAGAACAGACGAAAATGCAACTGGCCCATATGGAACTGGTGAGCGAGACAATAGAGGTGACAGATTAGTTGATTTTGCTGAAGGACAAGAACTATATATTATGAATTCATTCTATAAGAAAAATATCAGCAGAAAATGGACATGGAAAAGTCCATCTGGGCTCACAAGCGAAATTGACTACATCATGACCAACGATAAAACAATATTTACCAATTGTACTGTCCTTAACAATTTTAATGTTGGAAGTGACCACCGAATTGTACGAGCAAGGGTTCGGATTGACTGTCGAAAAGAGCGCGAAAAAATGGTAAGATCAAAGAAGGGCAAGGTGGATTCTGGAAAACTACTGGAGAGAGGAAGCGATTTTGAGATTGCTTTGCCAAACCGGTTTGCTGCGTTACAAGATCCAGAGGAGGTGGAAATATCAGTTCAATATGAAGAAATCGCCAACAATGTACTTCAAACGGCTGCTTCAATAGCACCAGAAGAAAAATGTCTCAAACAAACAAAAATCTCCAGTGAGACCATTGATTTAATGAAGAAACGGCGAGCAATGAGAAATGCAGGTAGTCCTTTTGGCAGGGTCGAGTACACTGAGCTCTGCAAAACTATAAGAAAACGTATCAGAGAGGACACGCGCCGATTCAATATGCAGCTAGTGCAAAAAACCCTGGAAGAAAACAAAGGAATTAACAAAGCTAAACAGAAGCTGAGAAACAAAAGAACGCAAATATATGCTTTAAAGCGTGAGGATGGCACAGTGTGCAGGACGCGTACCCAAATGTTAGAAATTGTCAGAAGGTTTTATTCCCAGTTATATGAAGATCAGAGCCAGTCATGGACAGCAATACCCACGGAAGAACAATATATAATACCAGATATCCTAGTGGAGGAAGTAACAAATGCTATAGAATTGATGAAGAAGCATGCGATAATGGATGCACTGCTTAGCCAAGGTGTAGAGAGAGCCTATGTAAACCTATTAGAATCGATATATGATGGAGCTACAGCCACAATTCACCTTGATGATCTTGAAGTGGGAATTAATATAGAACGAGGTGTACGGCAGGGTGACGCAATATCGCCTATTCTTTTCTCGGCTGGCCTTGAAGAAGTATTACGTAAACTGGATTGGGAACAGGATGGGGTAAAGATCAATGGTGCAAACTTAAACCATCTTAGATTTGCAGATGATATTATTCTCATTTCACAAGACCCAGAGGAGCTGCAAAGACGCATACAAGAACTGCAAAGGGCTGGCGAACCATTTGGCTTGAAAATAAACCTGAAAAAGAGTCAGGTTATGTTCAATAACTTCGCTCAGGACAGAAGAATTTCAGTTTTAGGAAGGGATTTAGAGATTGTGGACAGCTTTGTATATCTTGGGCAGAGGATTTCCATGGAGGGGAATACCGCCCGGGAGGTGGAACGGCGTGTTAAATGTGGCTGGCAGGCATTTGGTAGGCTCAACATAGTGTTTAAGAGCAGACTCCCACTTTGCCCGAAAAGAAAAGTATTCGATCAGTGCGTTCTACCCGTTATGACATACGAAAGTGAAACCTGGACACTCACATCGCAATCAATTCAAAAACTTCGGGTGGCACAGAGGGGAATGGAAAGATGTATGCTTGGCATTACAAGACGAGACAGAAAGTCCGGCGCATGGATCAGGGAACGAACAAAAGTCTGTGACATCATTGGAAGAGTAAAACAGTTGAAATGGAGATGGGCAGGCCATATAGCGAGGCGATGGGACGACAGATGGACCAAGGCAATCCTGAAGTGGATACCGCTTGATCGCAAACGTCCGCGAAGAAGACCGAAAGCACGATGGACTGATGACATCGTTAAGTATATTGGACCCGAGTGGCAGAGGAAAGCCCAGGACCGTGAAGGTTGGAAGCATGCTGAAGAGGCCTTCATCCTGCAGTGGATCGATACGGGCTGATGATGATGATGATGATGATGATGATGATGATGATGATGATGATGATGATGATGATGATGATGATGATGATGATGCTGATGATGATGATGATATATATATATATATATATATATATATATATATATATATATATATATATATATATATATATATATATATATATATATATATATATAAGATGTCATCAGTCCACACATACTTTTGTTTCTGCCAATCCAGCTTTGTCGTTTGTCTCAATCCAGTTTACGGAATACTCCTTCAAGGTAAGCCGAGAAAAGAATAGGCGATACTGCGTCACCCTGCCCTACACCTAGTTCTACATTAATTCGCACAAGATCATCAAGGTGAATTGCCTCTGTAGCTCCATCATATATCAATCCTAATAGGTTTAAATATGCTTTATCTAAACACTGGCTAAGCAGTGCATCCATTATGGCATGCTTTGAGATGGAGTCAAATGCTTGCGTCAAAAGCACAGTGGCGTGGTGTGCCTTTCTATGGCCTGCTGTACAACCTGGATGTGATTCATTATACTGAATCCACTTTTGAAACCTGCTTGTACTCTTGGTTGTGCGTCATTCAGTTTTTTTAATATTAAGCTTACATTTTGGACAACATTTTGGTATAACCAGCTCTAGCTCACCAATGACTTGAATAATTTGATCATTTACTTCAGAAACCCATTGTGGATTGTTCTTATAGACCTAGTTTTTTACGCAACCCCGAAGAAAATAGCCCAACTGTGTCAAAATACATGATCTGGTGGCCAAATAATATCGCCGGTTCTTGCAATAATTCGTCCAGGAATGTTTTCTCTGAATAAATCAATTATTTCATTAGCAAAGTGAGGTGTAGCCCTATCCTGTTGGAATCACATGCCCTTCAGGTCAATATTATTCAATTCATTCCACAAAACTTCAGTTAATATCTCACGATATCGAACACCATTCACAATTACAGCTTCACCAGCAGCATTCTGAAAAAAATATGGCCCAATTACACCTCCTGACCACAATGCACAGCAAACAGTGACTCTTTTAGGATGTAAAGTTTTCTCATGAATCAATATTGGATTTTCCTCAAAGTTCCTGTTTCTTGAAGTATATATATATATATATATATATATATATATATATATATATATATATATATATATATATATATGTTCCTAAATCAATCCGGGTATCGATCCGTTGATTCTGTGAAGAGTCATGATTGTCAGTTGGACTCTTCTTGAACAACACTTGAAAATGCCAAATGCGATTTTGGCGAAACGTCGTGACTCTTCACAGAATCAACGGATCGCCACCCGGAATGATTTAGATACATTATCTACCATCCGTGAAAATATTAGATATATACATATACATATATATATATATATATATATATATATATATATATATATATATATATATATATATATATATATATATATATATATATATATATATATATATATATATATATATATATATATATATATATATATATATATATATATATATATATATATATATATATATACATATATATATATATATATATATATATATATATATATATCTATATATATATATATATATATATATATATATATATATATATATATATATATATATAGACTCTTACTATTACATAACATATTCTTTGGCGGTTTTTCATTTGGATATATTTGGATTTAACAAGAAATCCAAATATATTTTTTAGGTACCAAAAATGAGAATACTGTTATGTGAAGTTGATCTGTGATGCTTTGGTTCCAGCTACTAGTAGAACTATTTCGAATATGATTGTTAATCGACAAATATTGATTTACGATAGAGATGCGAGTTTATGGTCTCTTAGAATTGTACCAAGGAGCTGTAATTGAATGGAACCTGGAATCATTTGCTTTAGTGATAGGTTAGAGTTTATTTAGGTATTCATGATATATATTGAAGCAATATGTTTTCTTTCCGCAAGATAACGCTTGACATCATATAGCTCCTCAACCAGTACATTTTTAGAAGAGTTTGCTATAGCGAGACTAGACTGGCTCGCGAAATCTTTAGATTAATTGCTGATGTATGGAATAACATTACATAACATACGTTCATATTTAGGAAGTTATTAAAAGAATGCTCTATTTTTTTAAAGAATCAGAGCGAAAACAAATTTAATGCCCAATTAACATAATGGTTGGACAAAATTTTGAAAAAAGTGGACATTAAGATAGACTACACACCGTATAATAAGTTAAGAGAAGTCCTGGAAAATCTAAATTATAAAGTAGATCAACATAAAAAATCGGGAATATATAAAATTAGCCATGCCATATGTAGAAAACCTAAAATATCCGTATTAATTATAAAGAACATATTGGCCACAAAATAAGAAAACTTGTGTTCCCGGACATTCAATCGAGCATGATTGTAAAATAAGTATAATACTTAAGATTTCTTAAAAGTCTGATCAATAATAGGACTTTGGATGCATACGAAAGCATTCTAATTAAAAAATGAAAGAAGATCATGAACGGATAAGGAACATATTCGATCCAGTCAACATGTTGAATTATTAATGTAACGTTTGGATCACTTCACGGCTCATGATTTGTATACGCTTCATTAGATACTGTTGTTATATAAATAGAACATCGTTTAATTATAGAATTAATTGAATCATATCCTGATGATGCTAACATAGTCATCGAAACGCGCCTTGGGAAATTAAAAACAAGTGGTTTTACATTTAGTGGTCAATCTCTTTGAGTTTAGTCTGCCTGTTATGACTCAATCGCTCGGCAATCAATGTATTATAATATAAATCATTACGAGTCTATGTCATTTATTGAACATATTCAGGGTCGGAGGTTGTGAATTGGTGCGTTAGTCATATGCTTAATGAAGAGTGGTACCGAACTTCCATATCAGTTTTAAACACTGAGGCTTATGTAGGTTAGTATGGATCGTTAAATATAATTTGTTAATGTTTTAAATATCAGGTTGTGCTGGTTGAATATCGAGAAAAAAAGTAAAATGTTTTTCGATCAAACGGTTTAATGACATGTATAATTCCAAAAATATTATCGAAAACTGATCACATCTGTTCCTTCAACTTTAGTTTTCTTATTTAGGTTCGTATACATATGGAGAAGCAGCTACACAAACTTTAACTGGTTAAAAAGTATTAAAAATGTGTTTTTTTCTATCATTTAAAGTTACTTTTTTGCAAATTCAATAACGAGCTAGAAAGTGATATAATTTTTTGCAGAATATAATCTAAAAGCATTAAATTCATTAAAAATGGAACTTAGATGGATATAGATGTCATATGGATGAATAGGCGAATTTAAAGGGAGAACTTTAAATTACATTTTAAGGGTCTTAGAAAGGTATTGGAAAAGTTGGTAATTGAATTTGACGATATTAGTAAACATGTTAGTAACTTCAATGAAGGTTTCTTTATTGATGAACCAGGACGGAGGGGAAACAAATTCAGAAAACTTAATTCTGAGTTCTTTATATTATATTAACTGTATAAGTTTAATTAGCTGTATCAATAAATATTTAAAGGCACTTCTTTTAAGTGTATTATAATAAGCTATATTTTTTTGAGTAGTAGAAATTATTGTAAATATATATTTTTTAAAGAAATCTTAAATTTTATTATTTAGTAATTTAGCTAGTTTAGTTTACTTATCACTGTAAATTATCCCTCATATGCTCTTATTGCCTTTAGAACTATCGCGCAATATGTTTACGTATGTTACTAGGATATTTTAAAAAGGACCAATAATTTCTGGAGGTTCTTAATAAGATATACCACGTATATAGAATAGTCGAATGGCAGAATGTCGGATATTATTTGCATTTGATGAAGTTGGGTTTTAATAGTTTGGGTTGTATATATATATATATATATATATATATATATATATATATATATATATATATATATATATATATATATATATATATATTTATAAAACTATTAACTGTAATGATCATTGCCTCATTATTATTCATATACACATTTCTTATTCTAATTTGCATGTCTTCTGTTGTGGTGGGTGACATTTGATAAACTTGTTCTTTAACCCATAAGAACCCAGTTTTGTTAAATCCGGGGATCTGGCTGGCCACGGTATAGGACCTCCCCTACCAATCCAATTAGTTCCATAATTCGTGTCTCATGTGCCTGGTAAAATGTGGAGGAGCGCCTTCTAGCTGTAACCACATACGTCTCGCTATAGTTAAAGGAAATTTAAGTTTTTTGTACATTAACCGAAATTTCTTCTCAGTATTTGCAGTTTTTTTTGCAGTATTCTAATGTTTTCCCCATATTTATGCCAAAAAAACCGGGATGTATAACTTCGGAAACATAATTTTTTCTGAATTATTATTGTATGGCTCATCTCTTGAACGAAAAGTCAATCAGTCAGAGGGATTCCAAGAGATCCCAAGGATGTTCTTACATCAAGACTTAAGGAATCTGAAAACAGTCAACAATTATAGTTATCGCATATCCTATCTGGGGAGAAATTTATTAATGTTGCAGCGTTATTCTTATTAGGTTAGTTTAGTATATTTTAATCTGTAAAGGATTACATTTAAATATTCATTGCTTTTGTTAATAAAGGAAGCACAGTACATTTTATGATGAAATGATGGCTCATAAAAACATATCCTAGCAAATTCCCCTGTTTTATCAGATTTTGCAACTCTGTTAGTATAGGGGTTGATTTATAACTCAATTTTGTTTGGCGCTATTAAATAGTTTTCGAGTTAAGGTTAAAGAGAAATAGAGACAAGGTTAAGATTAGTTATTGTGATTAAAATTATTATTTTGTATATAAACTTATGACTACATGTAAAAATTAACCCAGCTGTATTATGTATATATGTGTAATATTAGTTGGTGGTTTAGGAATATATTTACCATTTAATTTTTGTATGTGTTGTATAGTTAGAAGTAGAACAATTTAAAATAATAAAAAACATGCCAATGATTAAGATTAATATTTTGTGGTTAATATATAATATTTCGTTATATAGATCGATTTTTTATCACAGTATTTCATTTATATATCATTTATATATTTGCTATTTAAATAATTACTGATATTTGTTTGGAAAACTGGACATATTGTTACATGTAGTTATATGGTGATTTTTTAGTGCGTCGTAACTTCAAATTCAAATAAAACATCAACGAAATTAGATGCCTTGAAACTATATCAATTTCCGACCATTTTTTAAAGCAATTGGTGACATAGGTCCGCCATTGTCTGAGTTATGTTGGCTTCCAAAGCGTCAATAGTTGCTGGTTTATGGGGATAGACTCAATATTTATTATAACACCAAAGAAAACTGATCGTCTCGTCTCTCTGAGTTAAGTTAAGAAGCCATTCAAAAGAGTTTGTTCACCACTTTAAGAAAATCCCTGTCAAGTAAAAAATTGTTTCAAAGGCTTCGTAAAGAAAAAAGCATTGGACTACGTGTACTGCAGTTAGAGAGGATTATTTTGAAGGAGACAAAATAGATTTGTATAAATAAATACATACTTTGCGCTACATTTAAAAGATCACCTTAGTTTTAGATCATCGTAGTATATGTTTTTAATATTGATAACTTGTTAGAAATTGACGCAATATCTAAGTCATCCAAAAGATATAAATTGAAGAATGCGAAGAAGTTTTGAAAAACATTATATAATCAAAAAACCTATGTGTTTCATGTCCGCTCATGTCACATTAAGAAGTTACTACTTATCCCTCATTAAATTCCATACCAGTGGCGTATACAATTCAAATTCGAAATTAAGTATTCCACGTAGTCGAATAACAAAGCCCAACTATTTGCAAACGGCGACGAATTGATAAACTGGGATCTATATCAACAATACTAGCAGCAGCGATGATATTTTCTTCGAAACGCATGGTTGTTTGTCTTGTTTTTTTTTAATATCGAGCAGCGTGAAATGCGTTCGGAATTTGTTATTAATTCGGTGAATACACCGCTCGATTGGGCGATTATGTACACCATAAAATCCACGAAGTGCTCTATAAGTTTGGTGCATAGAAGACTGATTTTGATAACAAATTTCGACAACCTGCAAGCGTTGCTCTGATGCTGAACGCTCCATGATGATTTACCAGACTATTGAGACACAGGTTTGCAGACTTGCGCGCAAACTCACAGATCGTTTGACAGAAAGTTCAGATACACTAAAAAAATCACCATTTATTTTATCTTTAAAATATTGTATACATGTGCAGAACACACATATTACACATACATATGTGCTGAATATAAAATATAGCAAGTAATAGACAATCTGCTTATACAAAAAAAAAAAAAGAAAAAATTTTATTCAAAATATTTATTGGCTGGCAATATAATACAAAATTTTTTGAAGTATTGTTGGTACTCGTCAGTGTCGAAAATATCAATTTCAAGAATATCCAGGTTACGGAGTGCCAAATTAAATGAATATAGGGGATGGCTAAATTGAGGTGACTATTTTAAGTTAAGTAATGTGCTCTACGTTTTATATCTTTACAACTAAATATGCGATCTTAATGATCATGCTGCTTATGCAAGGATTCAATTTTCACTCTGAAACTGTGTATTCTTTTAGCTGTTGTGAAATAAAACTAGTTGTTATAAATAATACCGTTCAAATGAGTACAATATTCGTCCATAATAGTTTTTGATTTTGATGTTACCTTATATGAGGAAGACGAATGTTTGCGGCATTTACATTCAGAAGTTTGGAAGAATATACTATTGTAGGCTATTAAATTTAGATGGATCAGGGCTTCTTCATTTTGTATCAACTAATGGAATAGCAAAATTAAATGACATGAGAATTGGTCAACAAATTTTAGAATTTTTCCAGAAGTAAATAATAGAACTATTATGTTTTGCAACCGAGACCTCCATTATTTTTAAATGGTATATATTTTGGTGAACAAAGTGGTGAACACGATGTCAGTTGGCATTTGAAAGACTGATTTTGTTGCATACTAATAAAATAATAATGATGCCGAAGCTACGAATGTTACAGATCTCATACGACTGAGAATGATTAGTAAACAATGTATATTTAATTGTCTACATCAACTTGGTAAAATTAAGAAGAATTTAGCTGAGTTCTACAAGTATCTTTTTCGAAAAACTATGAACTAATAATAAACCTGCAACCACTAATTGTTGGTTTTGTGATGGTTAATTACAATGGCGGCTTATGGATTTTTTTAAGTGGCAGGGCGTAGAAGAAAATAGTGCTGCTGAAGATTTTTTTTTGCTTTCCCCTTCCTCCTTTTTACTTTTCATGCTATTGAAACCCTATACAAGAGGTGAACCAGGAAAATGAGTTAAAGGAAAGGAACTGAACGGAAATAAAATATGGTGATTTACTCTGAAAAATTGTTTACTCTGATAAACGCTGGAGGGCGGTTAATTGATAACACATTGTATTTTGAAATAGTCCCTTTTTAAACTCCAACTTTAATATCCTGGTGAAATCTTTCACGCTGTTTCTCACCGGTGTCTTCTAAATTTTGAGGAATACGGTCTAAGTGGCTGTGTAAATAGTACACCTTAATGCTCATATTACACCCAAAGGATCTGAAACTGTTAAGGATCTTGTTTACCAGTTCAATATAGTTTTCAGCTTTATGTTTGCCCAGAAAATTTCAGACAACTACAACAAATGAAGTCTAGCCTAGGCTTTTCGCTCAGCTTCATTTATCGAATTTTCGAAGGCAGGATCTTTAATGAGTTAAATATGCAAAGCATGATCCATTCTTATCAAGAGCCTTTACAAACTGCTTCATTATGCCCAGGTTGATCTGTAGTGGGGGAAATATGATTTTTGTCTTGTCCAACTAAGGGGTGGTTAATGGCATTCCTTTTCCCATCGTCAATGTTTTCTCTCTTAGCTCACTCTTTTCTACCCAGTGGTGTGTTTTGTCTCTGCTATTCCAGTGGTACAAGAAGCAAGGATATTTGGTGGGTGTATACCTATATTTGAATGTATTGAATTGAAAAAAAAATTAATTGAAAAAAAATTGATAGATAAGTAGATGTATCTAAAAAGAGAACTGACTTCATATTTAGATTTAGCGCCCCAAATATAGCTAAAATCTTGTAGGCCTGTGTAATATAATAAATGTATGAATGCATTCTATGTTTACTTATTCATAACGGGTGGTAGATGATTATACTTGTTAACGGCAAAAACATTACATATCGGTAGCTTTTGAAACGCATGTTTTATACACAATTAACGGGAAATAAACTGAACTTATTCTAGATGTTATTATGGTAAAAAAAAATGTTGATAGCTAATTTAGCAGTATAAATTTGAAAGCTGTATTATTTATATTGGTATCTGAGCATATGAATAGTTAGAGAGATAAATGTTGCGAAAATATATGTTATTGCTATAGCAACAGATATTCTTATAGTTAAAGCGATTGTCTGGTAAGGTTTATTATAAGAAGAGGATATTGGTCGTTTTTTGAAAATATTGTCGGCAACGTGGTTACTGTTAAGTGATTATCATATAATTGTGATTATTTAACAAGCAAAAAGAACTGGACCTATGAGTGACCATTTCATACCTTGAAACGAAACAAAAAAAAACAATTTGTTTCATTCATCTAACTGAAATATTACTGAACCTTGTTTTAACTTTCAACTCTTTTATTGGAATCTTAGATTTGAAACAGTAAGCCAAAAAAAATGTACCACTAAACTCAAAAAAATTTACCACTAAATATCAAATCGCTTGTTCATAATTTCTCAACACGTGTTTCGCTAATCATTGGCTTGAGTCATTTCCTGATGACACTAACATGATTAACGAAATGTTCGCCGAGAACTTAAAAACAAATTATTTTGTGTTTAGTGGTAAACTCTGAGCTTATTGTTTGACAGACTTAAATGTAATTATAATGACTCTTGTATATAATTATTCAAACTAAAATGATTAAAAGTGTTAATAACATATTATGGACAATGTTAACTTATTATTGATAAATTTCAATAAAATTGTTTAGTAAAAAAAACTAACAAAACTAGAGAACAAAAAATGAAGACAATTTCCAGCTTAATTTTTTAACACTTATTAAAAATACTACTTGCTACCTGCTACTGTAAAAATTCTCAACAAAATAAATCTATATATATATATATATATATATATATATATATATATATATATATATATATATATATATATATATATATATATAATTCTATATTGACTATATTCATAATATTAAATTATATGCTTTGAGCAAAATTCAACTTCTATTCCAAAGATTCTCCTAATTTTTTCGCAAGATTTAAAAGAATATTTTCATATTGTGTAACTCTAAGAATTTTTAAGACCAAATTACAGTTTCCTTCATCTTAAGTCTTTAAATATTCAGTTGAACTCGAAATTGGACAGTAAGTAAAGTAGTAAAAAGAACGAGGAATATTATTATTACTCTTTAAAAGAAAAAAAACGAAGAATGCTGAAAGGCATGTTTAACATTCAAATTAGTATAGGTTGGTATAATAAACTTAGATGTTAAAACATTTTCACCATTCTGAAGTGATACATATTGCTTAGTTAACTGTGTTTTATGATTTTTCATTTTTTTTTTTACTTTTTATGGAATACATTTTCTTTCGGTTTTTTTTTGTTATACAATTTGATTTGATAGATTAGTTGATTTAATTGAGAGAGAGAGAGCATTCTGAGATCTTTGGGTTATTTTTCTGGGTGTCAATCCGTTCCTTTCGGAAGTTTTTTATTCTAGACGACGTCTCGCCCAAATCTTATTTGGCATTTTTAAAGTTTTTGAAATACAGTTTCGAACTGCAGTTTTGTTGGTGCGGGTGCGCAGTGTGGAGCGTGTCGGTTTCCGATTATTCGTCATGTACTGTTCGTTCCGCCGCTTCGCACATTAGTCGATGTTCTGATCTTTACAGTTGTTTGGCATTTGTCTCGCATTGGTATTTTCCGCGTTTTCGAGTAGTTTTTCCCATACTGTTAGTATATGAAGGATATCGTCCGGTCTGTTTAATTGTTCGTTCTCTTCCATTGTTGGTGTTTCTTTCTCTAAGTAAAAGTATTCTCTAGTCTAGGTGAAAGTTGTTTAAAATTGAACAATATCTTCTGTCTTCCCAAGATCCTTGAATATTTTTTTATTTTAAGATTTTTAGCCCTAATATAAACAAAAGTACTATTTTACCTGTCACCAAAAAATTATCTACTAGCAGATAAAAGCTAGCTAATGCACCACAAAAAGCTATAAAAAAAGAAATGTACGGGTTGAACCTATCTGTCTCCACAACGACCTTGAAAATGTCCCAATTATGTGTAATTTTCATTATATTCACAAGCATAAAAATTTGCAACTAAGGTATAGTAGAAAAAATAATTAGATATTTAATCTGAAAATGATATATTGCATCAATAAAACAAATTTTTTGATACATTAACGACATTCTAACAAGTAAAATTTTAACAATTTAAAAAATATACTACTTTTTGATGACATATTCTGATTTAGTGTTAAATAATTCCTAGTTTTCTTGGAATCAACTTGTGCTTTTATGAATCCTTCCCTTTCAGTTATTCTATGACAAGTTTAATACATTGTTCTACACACTGTGTGTGACACGAATACTTCCCAAAAGGAACTGGTTGTAAGTCAGGGCCGTTAATAAATATTCGAATATCTTCAGTGAAAACTCGAGAGAGAATAGGTAGTTCTGATAGCTCACACTGTTTCCATTTGATTAGTTTAAAATATTCATTTGCGTCAAAATTTAGGGGGAGATATTTTGAACAGTCTAACCTTATTAGATGTCTTTTCTAACGCCAAACTTCTTGCCTTTAGAATCCGGCCCATGCCCTCATCGAACTGAGAAGGATGTTTTCGTGGTGGGCAAAGAATCCGTTTCGTTGAATCACAGCGTCAACAATATCTCAAAATTATTTATCTAGATACCGAGACAACTGAATCGTGCGGAAAATATGTCTTGCACCATCTTTGTATGTAGGTTTTGATTTTGTGGGAAACCAAAAATCTGTATTTGAAACATACAATCTAAGAGTACGATTAGCAGTTGTGATCCACCTTGAATGTACAAGTTTTCCTGGATTCCGATTTGAAACACTTGCATTACACTGACCACTAGAAACTGCTTGACACATTTCAAACAAAAAAATTTTTGATCCGTGTTAAGTTCTTTAACAATATTTTCTGGTATTATAGATAAATTGCCTTTAACAGCTTTGAACTGAATCACTACTAGGTTCTCGCAATTCTCTAGATGCTTGCCGATAGGACCTGCAATCCACGAGGTCCGGTAGTGTCTTCACTCCACCCGGTGTGTATGTCTAATTAACTTTGACGAGTATTATATGAAATATAATGTTTTTAATACATTTTAACGTCGTCGAGAAGACAAGATAAGTTACAAGTTTCAAAATATTTTACGTGCGTAATATGAACCAATGTTCTAAGGTACCATTTAGAGGTATTAGGTCCACGTATCCTTTCTTTTAGTTAAAAATTAAATATTTGAGAATTGGATAAAAATTAGATATTAAAAAAAATGAAGCCGCTGGGGAGGTAGAAAAAACTTTTGATATCAAAAATAAAAACAGTAAAATGTTATAAAATACCAAACACAATTTTTGGGCATCGTTCGTTTTTTCACTCCACCCTAATATGAGTGTGTGAGTGTGTGAGTGTGTGAGTGTGTGAGTGTGTGAGTGTGTGAGTGTGTGAGTGTGTGAGTGTGTGAGTGTGTGAGTGTGTGAGTGTGTGAGTGTGTGAGTGTGTGAGTGTGTGAGCGTGTGAGTGTGTGAGTGTGTAAGTGTGTGAGCGTGTGAGTGTGTGAGTGTGTGAGAGTGTGAATATGTGAGTGTATGAATGTGTGAGTTTGTGAGTGTGTGAGTTTGTGAGTGTGTGAGTTTGTGAGTGTGTGTGTATGAGTGTGTGTGTGTAAGTGTGTGAGTGTGTGAGTGAGTGTGCATGTGTGAGTGTGTGTGCTTGTGTGCATGTGTGCGGGTGTGCGTGTGTACGTGTGTGCGTGTGTGTGCGCGTGTGTGTTTTTGTGTGCGTGTGCGTGTGTGAGTACACAATATGAGTGTGTGAGTGTGTGAGTGTGTGAGTGTGTGAGTGTGTGAGTGTGTGAGTGTGTGAGTGTGTGAGTGTGTGAGTGTGAGTGTGTAAGTGTGTAAGTGTGTGAGCGTGTGAGTGTGTGAGTGTGTGAGAGTGTGAATGTGTGAGGTTGTGAGTGTGTGAGTTTGTCAGTGTGTGAGTTTGTGAGTGTGTGAGTTTGTGAGTGTGTGTGTGTATGAGTGTGTGTGTGTAAGTGTATGAGTGTGTGAGTGAGTGTGCATGTGTGAGTGTGTGAGTGAGTGTGCATGTGTGCGGATGTGCGTGTGTGCGCGTGTGTGTTTTTGTGTGCGTGTGCGTGTGCGTGTGCGTGTGCGTGTGCGTGTGCGTGTGCGTGTGCGTGTGCGTATGCGTGTGCGTGTGCGTGTGCGTGTGCGTGTGCGTGTGCGTGTGCGTGTGTGTGTGTGTGTGTATAGACGATAACTAAAGCGTTTTACATGTACATTCTGTTATTACCATGGAGTAATTGAACACCTTTTCCCTTGCCCGTTTATCGTCTCTTGTTATTTCCAATTCCATGGCGTGAGTTTTTTAAATTAACATTTTCAATTATTTAAGCTGTCTTAACCAGTTTAGTTCCTAACAGTTTTTGACTAACGTTGGTGTACAGAATTTATGTTTAATAGGCAATAACAAGTTGTTTAGGGAAATATATGTTTTCATTGCGTACAAATAACGAGTTGCATGCGATTATATGGTCCAGTATTGTTCCTTCTAGTTTTGGGGAATAAATTTTTTGTACATTGAGATATTTCAGATTTTACATAGCATACATTAAGTTCGCTAAGTTTCATTTCCTTTTTGCCAAAAAGCATAATGTGATAATCATTTTTATTATTAGTTGAAATGGTTAATAATAAAATACTATGTCTACTTACGCGTTGCTACGTGCTACGTTGCTAACAGTAAAAAAGAATTTTTAATATTGGGATTTAACTAAAATTAATTATTATAGTATTAGAAAATTGTTTCGCTACATAGTGCCTTCTTCAGATATGAAAATAAAGTAGGGTTTATTGTAGAGTAAACCGTAGTTCTTTTAATTTAAAATGATTTTCCATCAAGTATTGGCCACCTCAGTTATATAATTTC
The DNA here is from genome assembly GCA_031761425.1 of Cosmopolites sordidus. Classification (NCBI taxonomy): domain Eukaryota; kingdom Metazoa; phylum Arthropoda; class Insecta; order Coleoptera; family Curculionidae; genus Cosmopolites; species Cosmopolites sordidus. The sequence continues at coordinate 324,893 of JARFXV010001155.1, forward strand.
AGATATTTTCAGTTAAATATATTCAGATCTTCACGTAAAAATATTACTTTTTAAATTTTCAATTTCATCAAATCAAACCAAACTTGTTTGTTTATAAAATTTAATCAGTTGGACGTCAAATTAGTTATAGTTTAAACTGATTTACATCGATTGTTACTAAAGTTAAATATATCATAAAGTAGTATTAACTCTAGTTAATCTCGACGAAATTGTGGGTTTATATAGAAGAAAATTGAGGATCAGGAGACGTTCAAGAAAATTATTTCTTAATTAAGTAATTTGGTAAAACGGAACACGGTTAGCTAATGCTGAAGCACCAACCCCTCTTATGATTTTAATTACAACGATAACAATAATATTCATTTTACTGGAAATTTCTGCTGACGTCTTCTGCAAATAACTAAAAGTATATTGTTTTTCTTTAAAAAGAATTGAACTGAATTTTGTTATTTAATAATTTTGCTGTTTAGAATTTCTTATTTAATATAATGATACAGTTTTTTTACGTATAAATGCGTAAATAGTAGGTCTGGTTAACGTTTTTTAACGCCTTTTTATAATACACAGCCGTAATTTAATTCTGTAACCCTCGTGACTGGTGATGAAGTTCAAAATAATGCAGGACTAATTAAATGTAATATGTATTTTTGTTATTAGTGCCAAAGTATGTATATGATTGAAAGAAAATTATAAAAAACATTTAAAAAAACAATGAACTTCATGTTCATATTTATAAGCCATGTGGGTTTCGGATTAAATATTTTTTGGGCTTTTTGTTTAGGTTTTGTCAGGTTTTGTATAAGACAAATAGTCAGAATTCGATGATAGTAGGCAATAGGAAAGTTTCTTGCCTAGCCTTCTTTAGTTTGACACAAAATTGTTTGATTCGTCTTCTCCGTTGTATTGCACTAACATTGTATTTGTTAGCTCGGGATTGGACTGAAGCTGCAGTATTCACAGTGGTGTTTATTTCGGTACTATTAGAGTGTTGAGTTAGCGTAATAGCGATTATTCTTCTTAGTTTTATATTTTCTCTCAGATTTGAGGTCCATCGATTGTTTTTTTTTTAATTAAGGTCAGCTATATTTATTACACAAATTCCTTCTTCTCTTATGTATGTTACTTATTTTCTCTTATGTATACTGCTTTGTTTTCTAGTCTCTGTTCTCTTAGATTTCTCTCAGTTTTGCTGTGTATTTTTCTATAGGTGATTCTATTTAGAGACGACTTTATTTTCTCTTAGATTACCTTTTATTTTGCTTCGGAATTATAAACTTTTATTATAGTAGTAGGCTCCTTGAATAACTTTTTCTAACAGTTTTATCAGTAATTGCATACATAGCATACACACACATGCGCATGGGGCACTAGCCGCATACGCGCATGCCCAGTGGCACTTGCACGGACTCGCGCACGTGTACCCCTGCATGAGCATGTACATCAAATAGGTTTATGAAAACTAGTACTATATATTTTTGTAGAACGTATAGCAGCCATCTTTTTCTTATTCTCGCCAAAAAAAACATTTCTCTTTACTATGGTTAGGCAAAAAATAAATATATACATAAGACATATACTAAGAATTCAACCCGTCAAAAAATTAAACACCTTTGCTGAAAACATCGATGCTGTGAACCAAAGTGTGAATGAAACTCCAGAATAATCAATTACACGTCGTTCTCAAGAACTATTCATAAATATTATGATCTATTAAGGTGTAATTGAACCGTAATTATTTGAAAACGGAAATGGAAATGCAGCTACTGTCAATCGAGAATGCTACAGAAACATAATTACTGATTCTTTCTTGCATCGATTGGATGATTTTGATCTGGACGACATTTGAATATGGTGGTGCAACATGCATACATCTCCTGGCACAATCAATTTATTGAGAGAAAAGTTCAATAACCGTGTTATCTCAGGGAATTTCCGATATTACCTGGCTACCAATAAACCACAAATACTCAATAACCTTAAAACTAACTTTATTCGTGTCATTGGTGAAATAAATACTGATTTATGTGGCAAAGTGATCAAAAATTAGGATGCCAGAATAAAATTTAAAAAAATCCAGAGATGATCATTAACATGAAATTATCTCTTTAGTCTTGAACGAAACAATAGAAATTTGACAAGGGTTGTGTTGTCAAAGTCAATGAAATACATCTCTACATCTTTTTTTTATTTGTCAGTTAAAATATAGTTTAAGCACAACAATATAATAAGTTAAATTTGCACTATAAAGCAGTAAAGTATATATCATTAATAATTAATATTTTATATTCGGTTGATAGTTATTATAAAAAAGCATAGGAGTTAATACAATTGCTTGCTGGGTTTTAATAATATATAATATATAATATATAATATATATAAATATATAATATATATATATAATATATAATATATAATATATATATAATATATAATATATAATATATAATATATAATATATAATATATAAATATATATATAATATATAATATATATATATAATATAATATATAATATATAATATATAATATATAATATATAATATATAATATATAATATAATATATAATATATAATATATAATATATAATATATAATATATAATATATAATATATAATATATAATATATAATATATAATATATAATATATATAATATATAATATATAATATATAATA
>JARFXV010001156.1:0-167500 GCA_031761425.1 Cosmopolites sordidus
TACTATATATATATATATATATATATATATATATATGTATATATATATATATATATATGTATATATATATATATATATATATATATATATATATATATATATATATATATATATATATATATATATATATATATATATATTATATATATATATATATATTATATATATATATATATATATATATATATATATATATATATATATATATATATGTATAGGTATATATATATATATATATATATATATATATATATATATATATATATATGTATAGGTATATATATATATATATATATATATATATATATATATATATATATATATATATATAATGCCCACTATGGTGGAGACGCAGGTTGTTGTGTGTTTCCACATGAGATTGTGGAACCCAACGGTCAGGGGTTTATAACTCCTGACTACTGTTGTATCATTGGACGCAGTCCAAAGAAGTAAAAAATCTCCATGTATAAGCCATCCGACGAGAAGTCCGCGAAAATATAGGTTACTTGATTGTGGAAATAGAAAATTAATATAAGTATGATTTTTTTTTCGATGATGACTTATATTTTGAAATCCTTGTCCTATTTGTTCGCTGAAGGTTTAGATAGATGTTATATCTCGTTCTATATATATTTCTAGAGCTGAGTGCAGATTGTAATATTTCACGATATGGCTTCAAATATCTTTAGATTATAATTTAAATTATGTATCGTATTGTAAGGAATTTTTCAATCCAAAACTCATGTAGGTACGATTTCATTCACATATCTTTAAATTTGTTTGTTTGTCTTGTATTTCCAAATATTATTAAAATCCTAGACTCGTGTGAGTTTCGGCACCCTGACATTACTAGAATAATTTTAACATTCAGTAGACGTCAGTACTGGTGACATCATTAACTATGTTATCTTTTGAATTTTCAAAGTTTTATTATATTTATTTTATTCACATGTATGTCCTTGAAAAGGTTTTGTATGTTTATTATAATTACTATTTAATTGTTTTATTAATATTATTATTACCTATTTTTATAATTCCTGTTGGATACAAAGCCATATTCGATGCTAGACTTCCAAAAGGTTGGGCGGATTAGGAAGATTTTTAAATGACTGCAATGGTTAGCTGATGTCTAAGTGCTATCTATATAAGTGTTTTTGTTGTACTGGTAGTTTTTTCATATATTGCCCCAACTTGTTGCGTTTATATAATAATACCTATGACTGATATTACGATTGGTACTATTTCCACCTTCTCGCCTTGCCACATTTCCTGCATTTCAATTGCTCACTCCGAATATTCGGAAATTTTTTCCTAGTTATTATCAATTACATTATTATTAAGCACCGCATTGCATGTCAGATATATACTTGTACAAGTTTATTACAATATTTGCATTGTTCCTTTGTTTATAAATATAGGATTATACTTCACTCCTCAGAGATTAAATACGATTTCAACTTTTTGCTCTGATAGGCGGTTCTTAACAAAAACGTTAAAATGAATGGAAAGAGGCTTCAAAGTTTTTTTCATTAAATGATTATACTTCACTCTTCAGACGTTAAAACCAATCGCAACATAAACATTATAATGCGTGAAATAAGTCGCGTAGTGAAGGTAGTTTTAAGAGATTATTAAAAAAACCGACTAACGCCGCTGATTTGCGAATCATCGAAAGATCAGCTGTGGTTGCAGATTTTAGAAAAACTCAAGTATCCCACACTTTCGTTAACTATTTGTGCATTTGTAAGGCACCGGAATGGTTCTAAATAGCTGTGGAAGCACAACTAAATATTTCAAAAATTCAAATACTTTTGTTACACCCGTTTTTATTTAACATTTATAATTATTACCATATTTGGTATTATTTATTACAATTAATATTATTATCATTATAAAACTAAATATTAAAATGCGATACACAGGATAATTATTGGTTTTTGTCAGTTTGATATCAGCGTACTCATAAAGTCTCAAAAGGACCTCTTTGTCAACATAACCTTGTTCTCTCCAACAGAGCTTAATATAATATGTTGCGTCCACTCCTGACTTGATTCAGCACGGTCGACGGCGAGCTATACCGCCGCTAGGCCCCCCGAACGAGGAGGTGATAATAAGGCTTTCGTTGTTACTCCAACACGCACCAGCTTCTGACGATGGCAAACATGAACTTTGCCTGTTTGAAGACGGCTCTCATTTGCGCCGTTGTGATGACAGCGTTCCACACTGCAGGTAACTAGATTTGGAAATTAATTTTAAGTTTTGACTGTCTCTGTTGCCCCGGCGCACTTATTTAAGTGGTGGAAAGGGGGAATTGGTCTGTATGGGAATTAGGGTCTGGAGCTCAAGGGGGATTTGTCAACAGTTTAATTGGTTTAATGATGCCGAGAATTTCATAAATGCGGTTGGGGTTTCTTTTGTTATTCAATTACAGTATTTAAACTCGATATGTAAAGTTGATTTTGTTATAACGGTTTGAAATCTTATTTTATTTAGTTTTGTACCAAATAAAATTTATTTTGAATTACTTAAACTAACAGAAAATATACATTATAATTGCGTGCTTTAAGCATTGCTTCGAGTAATAAAGGGTGATTTTTTAGTGTATCTAAACTTCCGATAGAGATCGTTGTCAAATCATCATGGCAAATGTCGCGAGATCAATCTTCATAGCACATCAAATATCTGGTAAATTATCATGGAACATTTAACATCAGAGCAACGCTTGTCGAAATTTATTATCAAAATCAGTGTACCCAACATAATGTGAATTTTATAATACCCATAGTCGCCCAACAGAGCGATATATTAGCCAAATTATCAACAAATTCCGAAAGCATTTCATTCTGCTCAATATTTAAACAAAAACAAGACAAAAAATATCACCGCAGAAAATATCACCGCTGTTGCTGGCAGCGTTGATGAAGATCCAAATTTATAAATTCGTTAATGGGGATCGCTACAGAGATCAGTGATTATTTAATTCTGAATTTGAATGGGTATTGATCTGGAGGAGATGCGGTTCCAACAAAATGGCTCCGCATGTCATACAGCCAGAGCAACAATCGATTTATTGAGGAAATAATTCGGTGAGAAAATTATTTCAAGGAACGGAATTGGCCACCAAGGTGGTATGATGTAACGCCTTTAGATTATTTTCTTTGTTGTTATGTTAAATCTTTGATCTGTGGCGATAAACCAGCAAGTATTGACCCCTTGGAAGCCATCATATCTCGACAAAAAAGTGGTAGGAAAATGGACATTTATCTGAAATTGTTTTCGAATATTAATGCCATTGAATGTTATTTCACATAATATAAAGAGTTTCAATATATCTGATTTGGTCGTTGATTTATTTGAATTTAAAGTTCGGACGCACTAAAAAAATCACCCTATATTTGTAATATTTTAAACATGCAAGTGGTCTAATGGTAGGGAAAAATCATTACCAAAATGTTATTATAATAATAATACTTAAAACTATTTGATATGAATTGATATTCAAAGAGCATCATAAAAAGAATTGATATTTAAATATGTTACTTATGCATGTTAGAGAAAAATTCATGTATACAGGTGGAATGTCGCGCTGAAAGAATTGGACGCTACTGCTTCACTTAATGCATAGTGAAGATGGAGTGAAATAGAGATCGTTATATAGTACGACATCTGTGCATGTCGGTCCAATACGTCCAAGCAAGAACAATGCTGCTATATGCAAATAATATCTATAATAATATATAGATTGTGTTTTGAAAAAGCAGATGATTGATGGTAATTTTTTAATGAGTTATCATCCGTCATGAGGCATAGTTTCGTCTTAATGGATAAGTTAATAAATAAAACAGCCATACTTGGGACGATGAAAATGAGGTCTTACTTTCTCATCCTATCAAATAACACCTTTGTGTTTAATCAATCTTTGACGTTTTTGGATCAAAGCTTATCAAACCGACCACAATCACCTTCAGCACTTATGGTTTTATTAGGATTCAGAACTTCATAGAGAATAATTCTTGTAATATCCCACTTTACTGGCAGTAACACTTGGGTGGGTGGGCAAAAAGTGCCTGTTCTGTTAATCTCTAGTAACAAATTATTCAAGAAAACGATCTCTGCCTAATATGGACAAAAATACCCTGCAGATGATTACACGTTGAATTTTGTTTTCAAATTAAAGTTGATATGGCACATGTTTCTTCCCTTTGCACTTTGTTCGGTTATTTTAAACACCTCCATATTGTGGATAAGCAAGTTTTAAGCTTTATGGCTAATTCCTGAATAGTTTGTTTAGAATCAGCTTCAGTTTCAACCAATAACAGCAGACCCTTATGAAAATTAACAGGTCTTCCAGATTTTATCCCTTCGATAAAAATTGATCACCTGGATAAATAGCATTATGGATGTTTTCTATTTTATACTTTATGTAACTCATAAAGTATCATATGTCTAAAATGGAACTTATCCACACTTTTCTAGTTAAATTGTCAGTAGATGACATTTAAAATTTAGAAAAAACGACATGGGTACACTTATCGATATAAAATGCCCGAACATATGAATCTGAATATTAACTTATTGTCCTTAGGGCGTTATCAACGTAATGTCTTCAAATTACCAAAACTATAATTTGATGAAAATTCGACCAGATGAGCGCTTACTGTTACTTTTAGTGATGGAAATGTTATTTTCCGTTCTTTTCTTAAAATTATTGTTTATTTCAATATACTTTACTAATAAATGTTATTAATATTTATTTATTTTTTTAGGTGAGTTGCATAATGCCGAGTAGGTAAAAGTTGGTGAGTAGTATATCAAATTTTATTAGAAAGTTTGTGGATTAAAATAAATTTCCAGTCATGCCTATTAAAGCAGATTTTCTCTAAAAGAAACTATCCATTTTTCATAAATAATAATTTATGATATAATGTTACCTAATGTGTAGTTGTATTCTATAAACACCTAACAATACCGTTACTGAAACTTTATGTATTTTTTAATAATAAATAATTTGCCTTAATATTGGCCACTTGTGTCTTCTATTAAGAGTGATTTTTCATCTCTAAATAACGTAGAGTTTTTTTTTTTAAATGTTAACCGCTATATATTTAATTAACAAAAAACATCAATCGACATATTTACTCAATCACACAATGATTTCATCATTATAGTTAGTTGAATGTGTCTATAATGTTTCCCAATAAGAGCGATGGGATTTGAATTTGAAATAAAATACAGAGATTTCCGCCGAAAATGGTGCTCATTATTTTTATTAGATGGTCTATTTTATGCCATTTATGACTGAAGCAAAATATCGTTCAATTGACCACCTCAACTCTTCTTGTACTGGTGGAGTATATCGGGTGGTATAGCGACTATGGTTGCTCAAATGTTTCAAGTTCTGGCTTAAAGTTCATCAAAAGTCTTGAGTTTGTTGGTATAAACCTGTGATTTAACATAGCCCCAAAGAAAATAGTCTAAAGGTATTAAATTATTAAATCTTGGTGGCCAGTTGCAAGGGCCATTCCGTGAAATTGCCGATTCCCCTAATTGATTACTCAATAAATCCATTGTAATACGTGATGTGTGGCAAGTTGCGTCGACTTGTTGAAAATATAAGTCATCCGCATCAATTTCATCAATTTTCAACATCGGAAAGTCAACATTGGATAACATGGCACGATAACGTTCGTCATTCACAGTGGTGGTTCGCCCTTCTGCGTTCTTGAAATAATACGGCCCGATAATGCCACTGTGCCATAATCCACACCAAACAGTGATTCTTTCTTATTTGACTCATACCAATAATGTCAATTTTGCTTATGGACGTAGCCGTTTAACCAAAAATGAGCCTTATCGGAGAAGATGATTTTACTATGAAAATCCGAATCGTTTTCCATTACTTCCAAGGCCCAATCTGCGAACTCCCGACATAATCGATGGTAAGTTGGCTTACGTTCTTGAGCCAATACAATCTTGTATGGGTGTAAATCAAGATTCAACTGCAAAATATCCCCAGGTGATCATCCTAGATAAGCCAAACTCTTGAGAACGGCGCAGATCAGACACATTATCGTTTTCGGAAACACTTTCACGAATAGCTGCGATATTTTCTTCATTACGGCCACTACGAAGTCGTGACGGTGGTCATGAAGACTAAATTCACGTTCAAACATATCAATTATACGGCGGATAGCTTGAATAGAAGGAGCAGAATGACGACTGTGCTTTGAACGAAATTCTTTTTGAGTAGCAACAAAAATTCTCGAATTTTGATATAATGTTCGGACATTTTCCAAACGTTGTGGCAACGAAAACTTGTTCTTGAAGTTCAAATTTAAACATTCACGTGGTGTAAAATGTAAGGGTTGTTTCATGATTTTGATGAATAATTTGAATTTAAAAGTGCATCAACTATTGGGAGGAAATGTGAAAATACGAGCTGTAAAATATTAGCAAAGTTCAAGATTTGCCTTTGTGTGACTATTTTTTACTTCGGAAGCTAGAATTTTAATGAAAGGGACATTTCGGAGATTGAGGCCGCTGTAACTTCTATACTGATTAGGTACCAAAATCGGAGTTGAGAAGAATAGAGAACTTTATTTCAGTAAAAAAACATGCTTATTAAAATATTGTTTGTAGTTTTATCGTCTATTAAAAAAAAATTGTTTGCCCGGATAATAAAAAGTTTGAAAACATTGAATATTATAGGGGGATGTCCAACTGTATTAGAACTTTAAAATGAGGCACAATGATATTTGCAAGTCTTAATTCGGTATTTTGTAGTATATGTTGAAGAACAAATTATGGCATGTTTTAAAAATATTGTTAAAATGTTCGCCTTGGCATTGTCTGGTATATATGAATTATGGAGACCCAATTTTTGATTACTCTGTCACACATATCGCGGTTTGTTTAAGGTCAAACATTATTCGGGGTTTATTTGTGTAAACCAGAGATTTAACATAACCCCACAAAAACAATATAAGGGCGTGAAATCGGTGGTCAGTTGACATTATCATTTCGCGAAATAACGTGCCCAGGAAATATTGTTTTGCAATGTATCGATTGTTTGGCGAGATGTGGGGCAAGTCCCACCGTCTTGTTGAAAGAAAACCTTGTTTATATCTTGATTTATCAGTCCGTGCCTTGCGAAATATTCTTCACCATTATCAGTAACACAACTTCCATTATCGTCTTCAAAAAAATAATGTCCTAATCCTTCCTTCAGCCCGAAAACCGCACCATACAGTGACTTTCTGAGGATAGAAAGACAAGTCCTAAATTACTTGAGAATTTTCATCGGCCCAAATCATGCAGTTGTATTTGTTCACAAACCCATTAAGCTAAAAGTTAAGATAAAAGATTATATTTCCCCAAAAGTTGGAAGCACCTTCCAATTTCCACGCGCTGTTGAATCGTGTATCTTTCCATGGTGAATTGACACAATATACATTATACACCACTTTCTGAGTGATACTTACATTTCAAACAGTGTTACCATTATTAGGTTTCAGAGTTCTGACACTCTTTTTGAAAAATCTTTATATTGCGCGTTTTCAATAACTATTATAGTACCAATTAACTTTAGTAAACATTCTTCGTCATTCAGAGCATTTTCAGATATTCTTTTTTATCTATTGTAGTTTGTCACTATTCAGACTGTTACTACGAATCAAACTAACTGGAACAAAAATAAAGGATATAAAAAATTGAAAAAAATCAGGCGATTTTTGTTAGCAATCACTAAAATGCAATATGAGGAATGGAATTTAAAAATATTCTTATCCCTACCGTATTTATCATGAATAAAAGCATTTTATCGTTACTATATCTATGTATTCGACATACGACTAGCTTTGACTACACAAATGCTGAATAATCACACGTTTGTACAGCATGCATCGTGTATATCTTTAGAGCGGACATTAAAAAGCTCGCAAGCCAGACCGGCTTTCGACTAGTCGCTTACTAGGATCGAATATCCGATTGTTTCCATATGTCGATTCGCATTTATTGCCTATGTATCGTTATGAATTTTAACCGTACTCGAACTTATGCCACCATTCATTCTTATCATTGGCGTCACGGACTAATACTGCGCATTCCGTAGAGCAGGCAGTAGGACCGATTGTGAACCGAACGATTTACATGCGCTGGATAGAGGGCGCTGACGGAATATCAAGAGACGTTCGTCGACGTCGCCATCTTATGGTTTTTTTTGAGGATGCGCAACTGAGTATTAGGAGGTATTATCATATCTTATCCGGGAAATATGTAAAGTTCTCTATCGAATTACGTAAAAAAATTTGCTTTTAATAAAAATCTTGTTTGAAACAAGGAAATCAAGTTTAATTATAGAAAAATGGCCGTTCTGTGATTTTTTGCTTTAAGCAAATAGTTACGTTTTAACCCGATACGTATGCTAAATTACGATATATGCATCAATTAAGATATTACCGAACCATCATTACATCAAAAAACCACCGATGGTGTAGTTTATGTCGTGTTTTTTCTCCTTTCGTTTTTGATTACAATGGTAACGTGGTTATTGTTAAAGGATTTCATGAAAAACGCGACACTTTGAAAACAAACCCGATGAATATAACAGGTGTCCAATATTGTTGTTCATTTTTATAGGTATAATTAATAGAAGTGAATTTAAGGTATAATAATTTCATTATTATAACATTATAGCACAGTGTTTGGAAATAAATTTTTTACAAAAATAATACTGTCGAGATAGCGATCTTCGCAGCGCTGGCATTTTTGAAGACATGATCGAAAGTGTGCTATCACCTTACCGCACCCTGCCGCACATATGTCTGGATATTGAGTGGATCTCATGAACAATATTCTCCTTTAGTTGCAATATGGTACCTGGTTTATTTTCATAAACTTTGCTTTTTACATAACCCCACAAGAAAAAATCAAGTGGACTTAAATCTGGACTTCTTCTTGGGCGAATTTATGTCACCTCTACGGGATATCATTTTTTCTGGGAATAATTCTTGTACAGTCTCCAAAGAATCACGTGAGATATGACACGGAGCGCCGTCTTGCTAAACTACTGCTACTTCTCTCTTGGTTGGCAAGTTGACCCGAAGGCTCTTACTTTTCTTCTTGATTGCCAAACGTGATAAGACAGGTCGGGTTAAAATGTTCGGCGCTGTCCTCTAGGCGCGGTTACCTGTAAACCTGCACGGTGTTGGTAATAGAGATTAATCGATTAATACAGATGATTTAGTTTTTTTCTGCTCCGAGTCCAATCAGTGAGGGCCAGATTCAGTGGAAATTATTCTTGAAATTGGTGTAATGATGCTTACGTCGTGGCTTAGGAAGTCGTCGCTGTCGAGTTGGATGGAAAAGAGATGATGTTCTTCTCAGTTCTTGTTCTACTGTTGCTGCTTTAGTAAGGTGTTGCTGATTATTCTTTGGTTAATTGCGCTCGTGATGGGAGGACTTGGTGGTGCTGACACCCTCTGCGCGTTGGTCCTTCTCCGGCGTCAGAGTTGAAACTATTCTCTGAGTTAGCTTGGAGGGACAAGCCGCGCTTACTGACTGAGCGACTCGCCGGTTTCACGCCTACCTCCATAACGCTACGTCGGGAGTTCGACCCAGCTTTCAACTGCCACTTTTGTCTACAGCCATGTTGACCGGACGTGTGGAGGACACGTCTAGACTCCACGGAGTCCACCTCCGAACTGCCGTTTTGCTGAAACCAACTCTCCTCGTTATATCCTTCAAATTCTTGCAGTGATTGGTGGAAAAAGTCTCGCATCATTTCATTGGAATCGATTTTCTCTAATCGTCTCACATACAGGTTCAATGTTGTTTGCACTTCTGCTTGACCTTGGACGACCAGTAGACGATAAATTTAGAGTTGATCCTGTAATTTTAAACTTTTTTATCCATTTCATTATTAAATTAACACTTGGTGCCTCGTTTATGTCGTGTAAAGTATACTCGGCCCTATAAAGATGACGAGCCATAATAAGCGAACTGTTTTGATAATACGCCCGAATACAGAAAGCACGTTGTTGTCCGCTGAAACGCTCCGATCTGCGCCACATAGGAGCACACAAGTAATTAAATATGAACAACATTTTTGGACACCTGGTATAAGAGAAGGGTAGCTACAGTTCGAACAGTTTTCGCACCAAAGAAAACAAGTTGTTTGAAAATGCCTTTTCATATACAATAATTAACCGTATTATTGAATACAGGCAGTACGACTAGAGGAACTATGTCTCGTTCGATTGTTAGGAGGAAAAATTCATCTACATCTTCAGACCGGTTTCGTTTTTAAGAAACTCATCAGTTAAGCTCGGATATTTTTCTCTCCAAGTAATCATAGACATAGTCTTTAACCTGGTTTTTAAGTTGACCCTCGGGCTCTTACTTACTTTATCTAAGATTGTACCCCGAAACAGGTTGGATTTTGTACAGTAGAGGTCGGTCTTACAAAAGCTAAGAACCGAAGTGCGATTTTTTTCTGCTTACTGCTCGGAAGAAGAGATGGGATAACGATTTTTTGCACCGGAGTATAGTATAACATTTTCACAATATTCGGGATGAGGGGATTTTCGTTAAGCGAAGTTTGTAAGACAAACTTTGAGTTTACGCATAAATAAAATTGGGAGGCTAGCGAAACATTAGTCTCGCGAAGAATTTGCTTATTCCGAACAAACCAAGGAGCATTTAGTGCAGTGGGCGAGAGGAAGCAATAATAAACCAGGAGACCGTATAGATATACATATCTTACCAGGGTTTGCTAGATGAGCTTACGACTTGGAGTAAGTTTGCTGTTTCTACATATTAAAGGATATAATAATTTAAAGATACTGCATCCTTTACAAAGTGATTGCTGGATCTGACTTGACCATGAGAGTGATCGGTCGAAGTGGAGGCGTAGGTAGGAAGTAGGTAGGTTGCTTTTTGGAATTGGCACTTTATCAACCAACAGTCTGGCTTCGCGTGGAGGGGCTCTCCTGGTGAAGATTATCGCCTGGATCTTCTTCGGATTGACCTGCAGGCGCCAGAATTTAGGTCATTTAATGGCAACATTCAGTTGATTCTGCAGTTGGTTATGCATAACTAACGCGGAACGTGATGCGATTAAAAACGCTGTGCCGTCTGCGAAGAATGCGGAACCAGCGCCACTAGAGCATGGGATTCAGGCCATGTAGATATTAAATAAGGCTGGAGAAAAGGGAGAATCTCGCTGAAAATGAGGATCCTAATCTGGAAAGATCTGCCTTCCAGGAAGGATCAGATGAGTACGGTTAGGTCCACGGGAAAACCTAATTTGATGGTTTTATAAATAAGGTGTCACTAAAGAACGAAGTCAATCTTAGGATGTGGATCAATTTTTCCTCCTAGTAATCGAACGAGATATAGTTGGTCTAGTCGCACTACCTGTAATTAACAATACAGTTAATTATTGTATATGGATAATTAGTATGATCACGTAGACATAACTTTACTTCTCTTTTATTCATATCTTTTATTGTTAAGCGTTGCAATTCAAGGTACACTTAGACCAAGGACATTCCAACTTTTTAATGTCTTCAGTGAAATCAAATTTGTCCTTCTCTACAAAATAAGCCGTTGTCTAAAATTTGACCTCATTATTTGAAGAAAATCTTCATACCGAGTTATTTATTGAAGGGCCAATCAATCAATTGAAGTTTCAGTCGCTGAGAGTCAAATCCGACGAATACCGTCATCGAGTTTTTCGATAATAACCTGAGACGTGTGCAAATACATTAACATGGGGAAAAATCACTTTATTTTACGGATGATAAGTTTAGCCTGAATAGCACCCTTTAATTGGTCCAGTCGTATAGCGTAATATTGCTCTTACCCTCTTACCTGACTGCTTCTACATCTCTGGCGCACAATAATGAATCCGTCTTTCATCTGGTGTTATAAAATCTTAAAAAAACTCAGTGTAATTGCGTTTAAATATGCCTAAACATCCTTTAGAGTTTTCTCCCGAATGAATCTTTGATTAACTCTTAACAAACTTGACACCCATTGAGCGAAAAGCATTTCATTATGTTCAAAATAATATATAAAATATAGTGACCACGGTCTATCGAGATATTTTTAAAGTCAGCTAGCTCGTATACCTTCATTCAGAGATCATTTATTACGATATTGTGAATTTTTGTGTCTTACATTGTACAAATTCTAAATGTGTTTTAATCTGAAAAAGAAAAAAAAAGTTTCTTATTTTAATTCATATGGGAATAGTACTGACATACGGGAGCAGTACTCAATTAATTTAAACGATCGCATATAATAGAAATCTTCTTATCGTCTAATCGTTCAGCTTATATACATAGTTATATAATTGTCGTTCGTAGCAAAACTATCATGATGTTCAAATTCAAATCAAATTTTCCTTTCTTTGAATAAGAATCCCATGTATTTACTTTGCGAAAAAGCACTATATTTAATGCATCATAATCATCAGGGAAACTTTTCCCGTTCAGAAAATTCTGCCAGAATTACATGATAACATGATAACCAGAATGTCCGAAAGAGAGTGGTAGCTTTGAAATTTTCTCTAGTTTATTAATAATATATAAAGTCTGATTTCCAATCTGGTCCATTGAATGAACGTTGCTTTCATCCGCCATCAGAATAATTTTAAAAAAGTTTGGTATAGCTGTACTGAAATCTCATCAGATGTTGACCCACCTGACTTCCAAAGGGGAAATCAATCATCCTGTGATATCAATCATGTGTGTGAGTGTGTGTGTGTGTGTGTGTGTGTGTGTGTGTGTGTGTATACAGGGTGTTTTCAAATTTGAGTCATTTATTTTAACAGGTTATAGAACTCGTAAAAATAAGTAATTTTACCAAAAATCATTTATATAAAAGTTGCAAATTAAAGAAGTTATTAATAGTTACAACATTTGAAAACATAGCTGACTTTTTGATATTCTCGACCACTGCATTGTAGAACTGGCAAAGAGAAGTCAATTTAGCAAAAATCATTAATATAAAAGTTGCAGAATAACAAAAACAATAAGTCTAAGTCTTGCTCGACCTACCCATGCGTCACTACATGCGTCAAAAATAAGCGGTTTCGATGCACTGTTGTAGTTCTTTTACAGTATTTGCTTTCACAGTAAATAGTAAATCCAGGGAACGCGCAGGCCAGAAAATGGGTCCATTGCGTCCTATCCATCTGTAAAGAAATTCATCATTTAAATGTTCGTGAACTTCTCGTCTAAAATATGGCGGAACGCCATCATGTACACACCACATATTCTGTTTACCATTTAAAAGAACTTCTTGTAATAATTGTGGCAGATTGTTTTAAAGAAAGTCTAAATAATTTTCACCTGTCAGTCGACCTGGAAGAAAGAAAGGCCCAATAAGAATGCCATTTACTACGCCAGGCCAAACATTTACTGAAAATATGTGTTGAAAATGGGTTCTTTTCACAGCATGCGGATTTTCTACTGTCCAAACAAAGTTGTTGCCGAAACATTGACTTGAATGCATTGACAATGACAGGGATAAAAGTGTTCTTGTCGTATAGTTTTCCATACTTTACTATGACCAACTTCAACCTAACCTGCAGTAGACCTAGTGCTCGTTGGCTCGTTTTCGAAAATTTCTAAAATTTCTTCCTCAATCTCTACCATTTCACGTGGAGGAGATCTTCCAGCATGACCTCCTTCATTGTGCTTTTAAGTACTGTATTGCGAAGTCTAGTAACTAAATTTATAAACATCTGCGTAGCTGGATTTCTGAAAGGAAACCTTTCCGGGTACAAAGGACATGTTGCGGCTGCATTTTGTTAGCACTCCCCGTGCCAACTCAAATCTGTTTTCTTATTGTGTAACTATTAATAATTTCTTTTTTTTTGCAACTTTTATAAAAAAAATTTTTGGTAAAATTACTTATTTTTACGATTTATACAACCTGTTAAAATAAATGACTCAACTTTTAAAACACCCTGTATATGAATATTTCATCCACCATCACAAACATTTCAAAAAATGTTGGTATATCTGAAATATATTTTTTCAGAATGGATTTCGAGGCATAGTAATTTGTAACTTAATTTAGATAACTTGCTTAAAAATTATCATCCAATTGTTCTTCTCGTCTCTCTCACGTCATATATCATAATCGAAAAAAACGAGAAAATATCAAACCAAAAAACGCGGGCACTCATAAGTTGTTAATCAATTTCCCCTCGCCTCTTGTACAGCCCCATCCCCTTATGCCTTCAGCAATTATAACTCCGGTGTTTCCCCGGCAGCTTCGTTCTGTTCCATGTAGGTAATGTATCATTTAATTGGGAGAAACCGTTTCGCCCTCACATAATTCCGGATCGCCCTTAGGCTGACAAATTAACCGGTCTAATTTACTTCTGATCGCGATAGCAAAGTTGACATGGCGGGTATTATAAATTGGTGCCAGACAATTTGTCTTTTGCGACCTATCTCGGCTGGCGCCCTTGTATGACTCGCCAATTCAGGATCATGTTGGAAACTGTTTTTTTTAGGACCTGATCCAGACGGTTTGGCAATAGATAAAAATGTTAGCGTATGGTACATATTCGGAATCTACACTATCTAATATAATTTACCGATGTTGCGAGATTATAGAAATAATGGGGCACTTATTAAAAGCTGATGTATTAAATGCTGAAATAGGATGCTCATTAATGTATTTAAAAATATATTAAATATACCTAAAAAAGTATTAATTAACAACAATAAATTTTAATATGAAATCATATAAAAAATTGGTAAATTTTATTTATAAAGATGAAGCATAAGTATTTTATTAAGTTTATATGGACACATGTCCTGTTCATGTGTTCATATACAGTGCGTCAAAATAAAACTGATAAACTCAGCTATAATTTACATTTTGTATTTAATTGAAACAGAAACATAAAATACATTTAATAACAAACGCTAATATTATGGTTTGTTAATAATCAATTGCTATAAAAAATTTAAATATTTATAATATCGGTTAACACAAACGAACAAAAGTTTTTTTTTATGTCAAAATGAAACTCTTGAACCTTAACAAAAATGCAGCTAAAGTATGAATACCAACTAGTCAATATTTTGTTGGTAGTCCTTTAGTTAATATCACATCCCTGAATCGCTTCATCAAAAGTAAAGAAGACAATCTGTTTTCCTTAAGTCATTTTAGAAATATATTGGCTTCTTGGTAAATCAGAGACATTAATAAAATCCGATCCTTTTGTACTTATAAAAGGTTGATTGATTAATCCTTCCCAATCAATTGATCTGGTCCTAAAAATCTGCTTTATTTTTTTATTATATTTTAGTGTTTTATTATATTTGGTTTATCCTTTATAGATTTTCTAGGTCTAAACAATTCAAAATGCTTTATTGTAGATTAAGTAAATTTAATACTAAAAAAACATCATTTTTGTCACATAGAACTTGTCTTGTAGATCTATTTCGTAAGGGACTCTTATTAAAATTTGCTGAAACGATATGCTTTATCGCATTTCCGTTCCTTATGTCGTAAATTTTTAAGTTTTATGCTTGAAGTTTGGCTAAGTAGTGCCTATTTACCTCTCGGTTTTAGGCTTGTCCTCCACCGAATATCTGGCTCGCTTAGAAACCACTGCCCGCTCGAGTTTTACACTATGAAGGGGCACTAGCTGGAAGGTCAGTTATACCGCCTCTCCTACCCATGCTACATAAGTTCCCCCATGTGGTACCCATGCCATATAAGTTCCTTTATCTTATCATTGAGGTCTCTTATCATCGGTCTTCGTCCAAACGTTGTAGCCCGAGCTGCAATTCACCAATTTCTGATTTCAACTCCTGTTGCACCGAGGTGTCAGGGATAAGGTAGTTGTACACCAGTTTTACGGGTATGCGCCGTAAAATTTTTCGCACATCCAGAAGTTTATGGTTGTGAAACAGAACTTTGTAGTTCTTTTAAAACCCCTTCCTCATCTTCTTCTTCTTACGACTCGGTATTTCGCGATGTACGCACCAATCGGAAAGGACCGGGTGGCTTTATTTTCATCAACCCTTTGTTTGAAGTGCAGCTACCTAACTGAGAATGGCCTGGCGTCTGAGTATGTCACCATGACACCCCATGTTGAAGTGACGTTTGAAGAGTATTTTGCAGCAACACGCGGTGCTATCGAGCTTATCGCAACATTATGTATATTAAATAGCATCTTAGGGAGAGTCGACAAACATTATATAACAAGTTGTAACGGGTATTTTAAATAGAGCAATTTTTTAATTCTTGAATAAAACACAGATGGCGGTGTAAATTTGCCTAGGACTGGTCTCATTTTAGAAGTGTAATGTGTGACATTTACAAAAATGGAGTCATACACAATACAACAACGCGTTAAAATTGTTAAATTATTTTATGAAAATGGGCGTTCAGTGAAAAATGTTTTTAGAAAATTACGTGCTGTTTATGGTTTGCAAATCGTCCATTTAGAGGAACTATAATTGAATTGTTCAAAAATCTCAAAAACTCGGTGGAAGTTAAAAGAAGGGCAATATAATGGTTCTTCACAAGAGCATATTGATTTGGTTCGTAAAAGTGTTATTGCAGATCCAGACATTTCCATTAGTCGACGTTCCCAATAATTTGGACTCAATGAATCCACAACATGGCGTACTTGACGAAAGGATTTAGCTCTGAAGGCATATAATGTTCAAATAATATAGAAACTAAAGCCACTGGATCATTCAAAACGTCTTGCATTTGTCAATTAGATCAAAGAACATTTAGATGATTTTCCTCAAGAAATCATCTTTTCAGATGAAGTACATTTTCAAATTGTTAACACACAATTGTTTACATCCTAAATGAGTCACTGGTTGGTGTTCATTATGGTCAGGAGGTGTAATTGGGCCGAATTTCTTTCAGAATGCAGCTGGTGAAGCTGTAACTATAAATGGTGTTCGATATCGTGATATGATAACTGGATTTTTGTGATATGATAACTGAATTGAATAATATTGATCTGGAGGATATGTGGTTCCACAACAGGATGGCGCTACACCTCACTCTGCTAATGAAAAAATTGATTTATTGAGAGAAAAAAATTCTGGACGAATTATTAACAGAAACGGTGTTAATTGGCTACCAAGATTATGTGATTTGACACCGTTGGACTATTTTCTTTGGGGTTACGTGAACAGCCAGGTCTATAAGAACAATCCTCAATCAATTTCTGAACTAAAGGATGAAATTATTCGAGTTATTGGTCAGATAGAGCTACGGTTATGCCAAAATGTCATTTGGTAGACATTGTTTTTCGAGTTTAAATGCCATACACAATGCCTCAATTATCAATAAAAAGTTTTTTGAAATCAATGCAAATTCTGTGTTTTATTCAAGAATTAAAAAAACCGCCCAATTTGAAAGACCCTTTATATAGTATGAATATTTGTAGATCTCAAGATATTATCATTTCTTAATAAGTTACATACCAATATCATGCAATTAAATATAATTTTAATGTTGCATATATAAAATATTTTGACATCGAAAAAAGACTTATTTTATTGCTTTTTAGCCGGTTATCCTGAACTGACCTTTAAATAAATACGCAGGGTAATAATGTAATTAAATTAAAGATAATTTTTATTTAGTTGTAAATGTTATTAAAACTATTTACCTACTATTTTGTATTGATAAATGATAATTAATAGTAAATAATAAAATAAATCAACAAGGAAATTTAAATGGTTTTTTGGCCACTCCCAAAACAGGTGTTCTTTTTTCTAGATTTTTCTGATCATTTTTCTAGAGTTTTGTTAAATACTGTGTAAAAACTGTGTAAAAAGTTACAAATGAAAGTATGAAATAAAATGTCAAGACGTCGAAGATAATGGGAGGATTAATTAATATTGCTAAATTGCTAGGTTGGTAATAATTTGTTATATTGTATATTTGTTGTATAGGCTAGCTTGAAAAAGGTAATTAATATTACATAAGCAGCTCTTGCGTTCGAAGAAAACTGTTCATTTGACTAAAACATGAAGCATCATTTATCGGATAACTGATGCTTTGGGTGGAATTAACATCAGAATTAGGGTTCGTCTAATATAATTTCAGGGTTATATAAAGATTTAAAATTATCTCGATAGAATTCCGGAAATAGATGTTTTACCATTTAATCGATGGCTGATTAAGAACTCAGTGTCAAGACTTGGCCTGTCTCCTTGATGCAACGGTTATGATGATTCCATTAGTCGCCCGATCTTCCTCCAATGCCTGGGATGAGATCCAAAGGTTGCTATACTTCGTAACCTTCCAATGAATTTAAAATACCTGCGTGATTTATTACAAACTATTAGGAATAACTTTTAGAAGTTTATACCGGACTTCATTAAAATATTAATCAGACAGGCTGAGCAAATTAATGCATCTTCTCTGTAAAGGGTGTTAATTTTTCAATATCAACTTTACGTGATACTTTCATTGCGGTATCTGTATAGAAATATCTTTAAAAATATATAATTCTATTGGGTGAAACATTCTTTCTGTCACATATAATGCTTTTACATTTGAGGTTTTATAGAAGCCAATAACAAACTATTAGAAGTATCAATGCGTAGCATAATCTCTTAAAGAGTATTGTTTTTTTTTGTTTTGACAGGCGATGAAAACCTTTTAAAATTACTACTTCTATAGCGAATTAGCTTTTCAACGATTAAAATAAACCCAAATGTCTCTGCATATTAAGGTAGACTGTTAGGATTATACACAGTAAAAAAGGTTAACTTGACCCAAGAAAAATATCATTTTCCTAATTTTTTTCTTGAACAAAATATAATCGTTTAATTGGTTCATGAAAATTATTTTGGACAACTATTAAATATATCGGACAAAGTAATAAATTGAAAGGAACATATTTTTCTAACCAAGAAGTATGTTCTGTCATCCAAGAGAAATTTTTTCTTGGCGGAAAAAAAAAAATCTCTTCGAAATTTCTTGGCTTGTGAATATTTAGTCTCTAATTTCAACAAACTGACTTGTTGGTTCAAAACAATTAAGTTTTGTTAATTTTATAATTTAAGTTGGTTCAAAACAGTTGAGAAAAAGTTTCGAAATATTTTGCCATCTTCTAATTAAAACATTTAATCTTGAAATAAATTAATTATAGATCTTGAAAAATATATTACTCATATTGAGAATTAAAAATTTTCAAGTGAAAATATAAGTTTTAGGTGTGAAATATTTGTTGACTTAGGAAAAGAAAATGATTCAAGATTGAAATATTAAAGAAAAAATTTTGCTTCGTTGAAGACAAATTTGATTTTCCTTATATATTCTCTATAATTTTCTTGAGTCCAGAATATTTGTTTTGGTTCAAATATTTCTTTCTGTGTAGTTCTTTTTTTCATTCGCTCCATATTGCTGTTACTTGTAACTAACAGTAATTGGTCTCAGGTACTTTTCTTCTTCATAAGCAGTTTTGCCTGAGCGATCATTTGGGTCAATGTGCTGATGTGTTGTATTATACGTCGTGTCTAAATAAAGTAATGAGACTGGTGGCTTACCATTCGATCTAGCAACACTGTTGGCTTCCTCTTTGTAGTTAAGGTAATCCAACATAGGATGCACCTACAATACCAATTTAAATTCCCTAAAGCCAGCTTGGTGGTTTGTAGCATTTTTTCTCATGAAACAGAGTTTTATA
Source organism: Cosmopolites sordidus (assembly GCA_031761425.1). Classification (NCBI taxonomy): domain Eukaryota; kingdom Metazoa; phylum Arthropoda; class Insecta; order Coleoptera; family Curculionidae; genus Cosmopolites; species Cosmopolites sordidus. The sequence goes on from JARFXV010001156.1 coordinate 19,700, forward strand.
GTACGTTTTCAAAATTCCGGATCATATTCAAAAATCCAAGACTGGCCACCAAAACAACATGTTCTAGAGAGACATTTTCAATCTGCCCCAAAAAGTCCCGACATGTTTTCCTCCTGTTGTCCTTTTGATGCTCCAAAGGTTTTTTAGAACCTTTTTCGCACAGATTTTCTTCATCCCCAATTCATTTTTTTTAACTCCTAGAGAGATCTGCAATCTGCCCACAGGAATATAAGCGTTTGTTTTGACTAGAGATATGTGACATGTATAGTATCACTCCAGTAAGTGATCTTTAAAAATTATTATCTAAATCTTAAATCTAGAGTACATATGTCTGTCTATTCAGTCTTCAACTTATCTGAGTCTTGTATTCAAGTCTGATGGCAGCAGACGTTTTAGCTTTCGCACTTCACTGTTATCCCGCACATTGAACTGATTGGCCAGCACCTTAGAATGCACTAGCACTCTTTTGCTGTAATTCGCACTGAAACGATGTATGGCTTCTTTGATGGATTCAAGAGGGATATCACGTTGAATGACTTCGTTGGAAACGTAATAACCTGGGTCTACGATGGCTCGTAATGCCTTGTTCTGGAACCTTTACGGGTTGTTAATGTTGGAGTCATAAGCCGTACCTCACAGTTAAATTCCATAACTCCAAACGGGCTTAAGAATGGACTTGTATAGCAATACCTTGTTGTCTAAGGATAATTTCGATTTACAGCCAATGAGCCAATACATATGACTTAGTTTGAGTCTTAGCTGCTTGCGCTTGGTAAATATATGTTTTTTTCCATATTAGGCGTCGGTCTAAATGCTTATCTAGATATTTAGCATTTTCGATTTGTGGAAGCTGACAGTTATTAATTCTCACATGTTTCTCTAAGTCATGTAAATGTCACATGTATGGATTTGGTTTGATTCGCTTTGATGCGTCATGTTGATGTTGTATTTTGTTTATTTTTATCAGTGTGGGATGCCAGGCTAGCAGTATTATCAGCATATGTTGCCACTGTAGTGATTCTTGTTTTTGGTAGGTCCGCTGTATATAAGAGGTAGATTATCGGCCCAAGCACGCTTCCTTGAGGAAGCCTGAGTGGGTGGGAAGTAAGTCGGTGTATTCACTGCCTTGCTTCACTAGGAAGTGTCTGTCTGTTAGATCTGATTTAAGCAACTGATAGTGGAGCTAAGGAAGGTGCTTTTTTAACTTGACTTTTAATACAGTATGCCACACCTTATCAAAAGCCTGAGATATATCAAGGAAAACTACAGAATAATATTTTTTGGCATTCAGATCTTTATTCATTTAGTTCACTAGTATATGTACTTACTATATTATTCCATGTTTATTACGGAAGTCAAACTTATGATTCGGGATTATTTTTCTGTCTGGTATTATTATGTTGAACCTCTTGACAAACAACTTCTCGAAGACTTTAGATATTGTTTGACAGCAAGCTAATAGGCATGTATGCATAGACATCTTCTGGTTTTTTCCCGGTTTTTGGATCATGATGATTTCGACCACCTTCCAAGTACTGGGGAAGTAGTTTAGAGGCAATATCGCATTGTATATGAATTCTTGCAAGATGGGATCAAATCCTTGTGCCTTTTTAATGTTGATTTCTTTTAGGATTACTTGTTTGATATCTTTAATTGTACATTTGTAGTGCGGTCGATCCATCTGGAATGAAACTTTCAAGAAGTCAGATCTCCTTTTCCTCTTCGTTAATTAGTTCTGAAGGGAAGGTTTGAATACGCTTCTTGGTGTTTAGAGAAATCTCTGGTTTTTTCTTTGTCATCTCTAGCCCAGGTATCGTCCTCATTTTTAATTGGAGGATTGAGTTGTTGAGATCTTTTTAGCCTTCTTGTGGCTTTCCAGAGCTAGTACTCCGTGGCTTTTGTTGACGTAAGATTTTCCAAGTATTCTTGGATGCTTTGATTCTGTTCCTTCTGTATTAAGTCTTTCAGTTCCTTAGTAGCCTTATTTAATTTTCTTTTGTTTTCAGTCGTTCTGGTTTACTGCCATTGCTTCCGTAGTTGTCTTTTTCTGCAATTTTTTCTTTGACTGAGGGAAAATTAGATTTTTCCCTAATAGTATTTCATAATTAGGAGTAGCTCACCAAGCTGCCTCTTGTATATTCTTTGTTAAGGATTCCACCGCTGTTTCTATGTCCACTTCAGTTTTTAATGGTGGATTTAGCGAGATTAGATAGTCTAATTTTTCTCTGAATCCACCCCGTTCTATTTAATTGTTATGCAAGGAGGGTTGTTTTTTTTTGTTCAATATTTGTGAATAAACTATTAGCATTACTATTGAGTGGTCAGATGACAAGTCAAAGTAGGTTTCGGCCTTACATTTGTTAATGTCAATTCCTTTCCTTTACGTACTCTGTCGCTTGGATATTTTATGTGGTAGATAATATATTTAGGAATTCACAAGTAGTATTTGTCTGTAAAATTTGCCTCAGAGATCATCATGATATCCATGTTTTTGTTATGTAAGAATGTTTCTAGTTCGTTGGCATTTTGCTGAAGACCATTGGCATTCCAGAAGATAGCTATTTTATATTTTTGATGTTCTGTCATTAAGCTAATTTGCTGACGACGGTGGTAAGTAAGTTGAGCATTGTTTCAATTCAATGGTTAACATCTGATGAACGGTTGTGTGAGTCTAATTCAGCTGTTTGCCGATCATTCTGACTATTAATCGACCATCAGAATGCACAAGATACCCAATTGAGAAGTCATCAGATTTTGGCTCCTTATCGCGTCCACCGTGATTCGTAGATTTTCTGCTATTATGGCCTTCATTTCGTAGACATTATTGTTTGATCGGCCAGAGCGATGCTTGTCTTCTAGGTCAATATCTCCGCCTCTCCGCCTCTCCTCCGCATATTGTGGCATAAACGCAAGTTATCAATACCACAGGAATTATTAATATGTCAATAATCATTACTAATATAATAGAGGTTTGTGTTTATAAGCGTTAAAATAGCAACTAATGGAGAATCCCTATACACTTTCCGGACAACCCATTATTTGCATTTTGTTTCAAAATTTAGTTGTGGTTTACTAGTGCAACACCCTTTAAAATTCGATTATGACGAACGATTTTAGTGGAAAGAAAAACTCCCTTAACAAGAAAATCTTAATTGCCCCACATTTTCTGACTTGTATTTAACGGCGGAATTGCAACTAGCCCTGAAGTCATTAAAACGACTTATCGATCATACATTATAATACTTTAATAGTTTTGTGGCGATATGATTTCAGCGGAAATTAAAGTTTTATAATATATGACAGTTTCGTTCTTTAACAACAACCCCATTGTGTGCCGGTATTAAATTTTGCCGTAAAGGCCGAGGATTTTCTTTTGTTAGGAATGGCTTTTGTACATTTTTAACCTATTTTTCGTGATCTAAATTTCTCCAAAAGACGACTACAAACTAATTTTTTTTGTCGTTTGAGGCCATCAAAGAAAAAATTAAGGTTTAAATATAGAGCCTTGACAGTTTACTATTATCGGTTAAACGTCTAATTATTTCTTTTGTTAAAGAAAATTAAATTACACTATTGTTTTTTGGCGCCTATTTCTTATATACGATACAATCTGCTTAACTTAATTATCGTACAGTAACATCAGAAAAATTGAAAAGTCATGTTTTTATAAATTATCTGTATAAAGTTTTAGTTTTGGTGAGCAATATATATCTGACCGATTTACATTTGGAATAATTTTATAACGAAATCACAGTTGTATGGTTTGGGGCTTATTGATGTAAACATTTTTCTTTTAAAATCCCCATAAAAATTACACAGGTCGACATGATTTTTGTAATATTGATGAACATGCGTTTCATTTTGCAGTCTTGCACGTCCCATTTTCAAGTACCTGCTTCTCCTTTATATCATGAGATAATTGAATTATTTTTACCTGACTTTGCACTGTACAATGCAATTTGCACTGGAAAATGATCACAAAACCGTAAAGGGGGTTTGTCTACAGTATTCCACGAACCTTTAAGGGCAGTTTTATTCTTTTGGTTTAGTTTGTTTCTGTCTTGTTTACAGTACAGTCAAGTGTTTAAGTCGATTTTAAATAAAATGGCAAGTTCTAGTCGTCGATTTTGCAAAAATCCAGCGGATAAGTTTTGTTATATATGCGGACGATTTATTTTAAAGTCACAGCTAGATCTATATCCGCAGAAGAAGAATCTTTGTCAGGAACTTCCGGTACTGATTGCGCCTTTAAACCTGGACAACATGTTTCAAGGTGATTCTAATTCTTCATCAGGATCTGATTCACTGTTTCCTGAGAACAACTACGAGTGAACCTCACTTAATAACTCAGAATGAATTAAATGTTTTGGTACGTGACCTGGGATTGTCAAAACAAAAATTGGAACTTCTTGATTTCAGACTTCAACAGTGGAACTTGTTAGATAAAAATGCAAGTGTTTCACTTTGCCGAAAACGGAATGTATTATTTTAAACTTTTTATAAAATGGAAGGATCGCTATGTATCTGTTGTGATATTGATGGTTTAATGAATGAGCTTAATATGGAACATGTACTTCCGGAGTGGCGTATTTTCATAGATTCGTCGAAATATAGCCTAAAAGCAGTCTTGCTTCATTTCACGTTAAATATGAGCGTTAAATCGCGTTAAATATGAACAGTATCAGTGGGATATTTGTGGGGATTTAAAAGTGATTGGTATATTGCTAGAACTTCAAGGGGGTTTTACAAAATATTGCTGTTTTTTGCGTCTATGGGACAGTAGGGCAACAAAAGAACATTACAGTTACCATTTATTCAGCCAAAAAGATACTTCTTCCGTTTCTCCTTATTAAGCTTGGACTAATGTAAAACTTTGTCAAAGCCATGGACAAAGAAAATAATGGTTTCAAGTACCTAGAAGAAATATTTCCCGAATTACGTGATTCAAAACTAAAGTAACGCATATTTATTGGACCTCAAATAAGGAAGCTTCTAGTTGATTTCTGTTTTCAAGAAAAAATAATTGAAAATGAATTGGCAGCTTGGAAGTATTTTCTAAGTATATTGAAACGATTTTTGAGCAACAAGAAAAATGAAAACTATAAAAACCTTATAGATGAACTATTGGAAGCCTATGAAATACTGGGATATGGCATGTCCTTAAAAATACATTTTTTACACTCCCATTTGGATTTGTTCTGTCTGTCTCTAGACAACAGATCTTGAACAATTTGAATCTTATGCGGAAACATGTGCAAAATTCGGTGTAAACTTTGTAGAGGAATTTCCAATTCCACGTCGTCGATTCGATGTTTCTAGAGACTCCTCCTTACGAGCAATATTTTCAAAACTTCGCACTTTTCTTGCATCTTTGATGCAGGTCCTCTACCGAACTGTTCCGAACTCTTATAATTGTTTGAATAAATAATATATTGTTAAATAATATATTGTTTTATGATGAATCAGACGACTAGGATATTTTCGCATAAATGTATATTAAATTCCAATAATTGGGTGAAACACTTAATATTCAAATAGTGAAACAATTTCACTATGTTCTATTAGCGAATATTTATTCATAATGAAACTTTAACGTCTGCACTACACAACAGCCAAACCAAAACAGTTACAAATATCACGGAGAAAAATTAAGTCGAAACAAAACGGTAGCGTGATTTAAATTCTATTTGAAATATTTTATTATTATAATATAGGGGTTATTCTGGTCTGACAAAGAAGTGAAAAGTTCTGGTGCGTAATGGTGAATGCATGTTTTATCTACTGTTATAAAATGCCAGAGAAACTGGCGCAAAATCGCGTTTAGATAAGTTAAAGACCCTTGAAAAGTGTGGATTCGAATGCATCTTTGATCGACTATTAACAAACATGGCACCCATCTAGTGTTTTTCCTACCTAAAATATATGGGATAAGTCCTGGTACTCTTATTGCGCAGTCCTTTAAAATTCAACAGAGAGAAATGTCTTCAAGGTTGATTAATTTTCTTTAGTCTTCAGTAATGAAAAAAAATGTATAAAACATTTCATATTTAAATTTTTGATCCGAGATTTTGTTTCTAAAAAGTTTCCATTCATGTAATTTAACAAGTAAGTGAGATGGGAAATGTTAAAATTTCAGTTGCACTTGCTTAATTAATTAAAGTGTTCGTGAATCTCTTCGAAGTCGTTGCTCAATATTTTAGAAAGTTGGTTAAATTATTTGGAGTATTTACCAAGGAAAACGAAAGAAAAAACAACACGATGACTATCGATGCTTTCACTTCACTTAGAGAAATTAGGCTGAATCATGGTGGAAAGCGCTATAACGAATGAAATTTATCAAAAGTGGCGTTAGATATTTCGAGATGGAGAGATGGGAATTTTGACTTTTTGGTTCGAAGACTACTTTTTGAATCATCACTAGAAATGCGATATTGAGAAATTTCAACAATGGTCAACTAAAGATTTTGCTCAAGCTCAAGTGAAAGTTAAAATGACACTATAACTATCGATGTTTTCACTTCAATTACAGAAATTAAGCGAAAGCAAAGTGAAAAACCCTATTACTAATAAAATTTATAAAAGTGGTATTAGATGTTTCGAAAGGGCGATTTTGATCTTCTAATTGTTGACTGAAGATTCTGATTCAGCTTCAGTGATACCCGCTTAATACTTGAACCTCACTGACCAACCTGACCTCTTTCAACATTGGCCTCTAACCGGATCTCTTCGGCATCTCTTCTTACATTGTCCGACCACCATGTCTTTGATCTTCCTCTTCTCTTGTTACTTCCTATTCGCCCCTCCATGATTTTTTTGGTATTCAGCTCTCTGGCATTGTCGCTGAATCTTCACATATCCCAGTACAATATACAGATCTTTGTATAATTGCTTGTGCTTAACACTTCGAAGTTACTCAACATTATTTTTTGTTGTTCAAAAGGAGATTATATAAATGTAAAAACTCTATGAAGCATAATGGAAAATGATATATGGAATAGTGTTTTGCAGGTTTGTTTAAAAAAAAAAATTACAAATAAATAATAACAATCGTTAGGTCTATTACATTGTGTTTTATCCGATGTTGCCCTGTACAGTGTATTTTTTTCAAGTTCTGTCACAATCATTCATAGTACTAAGGCACAACCAAATTCATATTATGAGCTTTGTCCATGGTTTGGTTTGTGCAATATTTCTGCTCTTTGCTTATCACATGCCGGTTGCCCGGAAAGTTTGTCCGGTCGATTTGCTAATATTTATCTTTATATATGCTATATCACAGACCGTAATGCGTAGATCCTCGACTATTATGTCGGTCATCCAGGTCAAAATCTCCGCCCCTGAACCGATCAAACCACTTTTGTGCGTTGGTCTCTCCAACAGAACCCTATCCGTAAATGGCTCAAATCTTGTTTTTTTGTTTAGACAGCGTTCTTAGCTTTTGGAGCCAAAAAACCATAATGTGGCCTAAAATGTAAGCTATTTTCAATTTGAATTAACTTGATCAACTTGAAAGCAAATCAAAGCGAATCTGGATATAAAGATTGTAAAAACCACAGGAATTAATATGTAAATATAGGTTACTAATCCAACACACACTTTTGTGTATAAGCGTTAAAACAGCAACTAATGTTAAAAAAACAACAAACAAAAAACAACAAGCATTTCTAATATTTTTTTCTTTTCAGGTAAGCCCTTAAATATTTTTAATATTTCTACATAAAGCTGGTAAATTAATAGTTATTTTTGTTGTGTTAAATTCAAATTAATTCTTGATCTAATTGATACGATTATAATGTTAAATTAGTAATAGAAATATAAAATTATAATTACTTGAAAATTGCAACAAATAATATTTCTATTATTTTGCTGTAATTCGGTATTTGTGATTCAAGGAATACGTTATTTTTAAAATCTTAACTTATGAAAAGAACCCATTAATACTTTCGTCAATCAGGTTGAAAACTAATAGAAATATTTTCCAATATTGCAAGCAAAGGTTTTGACTTTACCTTTCAACATTATTTGAAATGTATTTACTTTGAAAGCCTAGTGGTATAATTAAACATTTGTATTTAAATATGTTCAATCGGGAGGTATATTATTAATACAATATTTATTAAGTTAGATACAATTCCAAAGATTCTATAATTAGTTGTAAGCAATATTAATGATTTTATTTAATTAATGATCGTTAGTGTTAGTTATATTTTGGTTACAATACTGATGCACATACATCGATACACAATACTGATGTACATAAATAGCAATACAATACTGATAAATCTGATGCGTCTTTTGATAAAAGTTTCAACAATGCAGTCAGAAGGTTTAGTTTTTCCTAGTTGTGGCCCAGTGAAATGTGGAGCAACGCGTTTTCGTCCTCGATGAGTTTTTTTAGGAATAACGATTTCATTATCACTCAATGTTGTATCTAAATTAGGGTATACAGTTTCAGATTGTGCGTGATGAGACGATTTCCGGGAGTAAAGTTAAATAATTCGATTCGTAAAATCAGTTTAAAAAACATATATTTCATAAAAACGAAATTTAACAATCATGAAAGAGCTTTTGACTTAACTAAAATGATTGCGTATACAACGAAAATCAACTAGAACGTGAGCCTTAAGGGCAGGTTACATGATTTTATATAAAATTAAAGTAAACAGTTCTTGGTGATTAGTCTAACGGGAAACTAGATTACGGTTCTCAAAGGATTCTAAGAGGTCCAAAACAAAATAAGGTGATAACAAATGACAGTTCTCGAAGGGGTAGACTAAACAAAAATATAAGTGTTATGTTATAGGCCTCGCTGGTATATAAAATATAACTCTTACACAATCTGTAATGGGTTGAATTATGTCGCATTATTGGATCAGTTATGAATAAGAAATCAACTGGCGTACCTTTAAGGCACGGACAATACAACATGTTGAGAGAGTGAGAAAGTCGGTTCTTTAGAGTTTAGGTGTAGCGCTTAGACTTTGAGTCTGTCTCGTAGCTCACTACAGGATATCTCACATAATCCATCCGTACAAAATTATGATTGCTCAAAAATTGCTGCAAGCTGATTTTATCCAATGCAAACTGCTTGAATTTTCTAGTTTTGATCATGTTATTTGGCTGATAGTGATGAGGCATATTTTCATTTGAATGGTTATGTCAATAATTTAAACTGCCGATTGTGGGTAGCAAAAAGCCATCGATAATTGCAGGACATTTATCTACATAGTACTAAAGTTACAGTTTGGTATGGTGTTTCGAAAGTAGGAATTGTTGGACCTTATTTTTTTTTGATGAAGAAGAAGGGGCTACAACAACAGTGACTTCAGAGCGTTACTTCGACATGTTACGAATTTGTTTACATTACGAACATAGAATAAAAAGAAATCATAACATGCCCAGCAAGGTCTTTTGTGTAGGTGCCAGTTGTTGACATCGAAGTATTCTCGCGTTTCGGCCAAATTCCTTGATGCTCATGCTCACCACCTTTGTCTGTCTGTAATTTTTTTTTGAAGTTACTTCAAATAGAAAGTACACAGTACAGAAATCCTCGTTTCAAGCATCGAAATGATTGGAAATTCAAGACGAGCTGAAAGTTGTCATTCGCAAAGAAATTGCAACTGTATCAAAAGAAATCTTGATAACATTGATAAATGCAATGCAGAATTTTTAATAGATGCACCAGATAAATCTACAGTAATCTGTATTTATTGTGTACCTTTCCGATATAATCTTCCGTAATTATATAATACATATAAATAATAATACATATTTTTTCACTGAAATTCAGCAAAAAAACATGCGTTCTTGTTATCCCACTATATATAAATACTAGCACTAATATTTTTGGTATAGTTTTAATCGAGTTATGAAATGAAAATATGTTTTAAGATGTTGAAAATATGTTGAATAACAATTTTACATTATAATTACTAGACATTGGTAATAAGATGACGATTTCTGTAGCACTAATATCAGAACTGGCTTAAAAGGAATAAGTTGAACCATTATCATTAAACCAAATTTTATCACTTTATGTGCATACCTAATAATACGTAAAAATTAATGAGAGAAAGGAATAGAAAAAAAGGTCGGATTGATATAATTAGATATTGTGTTTTAACCAGGGCTGCAGGAGTTTGAACGTGTGCTATTTATCTTCTATTAAATTATTTAAAGTTACAGACATTAATCAGTTGACCAGACAAAAGTTATAGACATTAATCAATTAAGACAGTTGTCATCTATAAACTTGAAACATTAATCACCCATCGCTACTCAATTACAAAGAGCGTACAAATGTTGAATTTTATTACGAAAATTCATAAATCATTAAATCACCATAAAGGTTAAATCATCTTCTGATGATGCTAACATGGTTAGCGAAACGTGCGTCGAGCAGTTCAAAAAAGTTGTTTTGGTGTTTAGTGGTAAATCTCTTCAAGTTTCGTATTTCACACCAAAGATTCCAACAGAAGAATTGATCAAGGAAAATTCATGTTTAATTACGAGTATGACTGGCAAAATCCGTAAAATTTTCTCAAGTAATGCAATATCAAGTTAGAATATCATTATATAAAACTCAAGTTGGAATATCATCATATGAAATATTATATTTTTATTCCGGCGTGATTTGTCTAAAACTGTTATAGTAATCTGGTGTAAAACAATAATGCTAGTAGTTTCAACTTTAGCATTAAACGATATTAATGTGTAAGTTTTCCATTTTTTTCGTAAAAAAACAAATCAAATTAATATCGAAATGTATGGAATAAATGGCTAAAAATAATACGTTTTATTTTCAAATAATACCTTAAGAAAACAATGACACAAAAAACTTAATTTCCTATAACAAAGTGGAGTTGTCCGTGCATTTTAGATACATGTTTTAGTACGAAATGAACGAAACGAAAATGAACACTATAATCGCATAATCGGAAGTTACAGAAAACAAATCTTAATATAATTTACAAATTGATATTCGTTCATCTTAAATTCAAGGTTGCCAACTAGTTTTTAATTTATATTACTTGATGTGTCACTACAAAAATATTTATGTACGTTTAGAATTTTAAAATGTTTCTATTTTTATTAAAATTTCGTAACGTTCTAATTAACGAAGTGTTAATTATTTGATTATTTATACTTCATTTGACTAATTGTCCCTTTGTTTCGACCAATTTCTGGCTAAATTTTGATATGCCTTTTAGAGGGAAGTAATAAAAGTTTACATAGATATTCCTGTTTTTGGGATTAATTATAGAAGGGAAATAGGATAATTAAATGTGTAACATTACGAAATTTTTGGTCGCTGTTTCGGAGTTAAATTCAATTTAGTAAAATACTACAAATTACATTCTTGTTTTTGATGTTATTATATATTTAGTTTTATTATGAGTATTCGCTAAACATCTGTATTTTTGCAGATATAACATCGCTTTTTTATTTGGAAAATAGAATGGCATTTCAAATTTAATTCGATCATTTTCAAATATATTGTTCATACTGTTTAGTCATTTTATGTACAGGGTGTGTTCGAAAAGTTCTCTAGGTGACACTGACAAATGATTATGATATTTGTTAAATATGATTTGGCAGAGGGCGTTCTGCGAAGTTGTGTATGGCGATCGAGTAAAGCAAAGAAAATTTCATGGTTTTTTTTTGAAAAATGGCTAACACTGAAGTTCGAGGGGTTTTAAAGTACTTTGTTTTAGAGGGTTTCAACCCAACGGATATACAACGTAATTAAAATTATTATACTTATGATACTCGTTAGTAAATGGGTAATAGTATACCATTAAATCTTCATTTTCTCATCAATTTGTGGAAATAGCCTATAAACATATGATCCTAATACAGTGCTGACATGCCCTTTACTGATATTGCTTGATACTGCCTTTTACTCATAAATTAGAAAAATAGCAGTGCTTAAAACAAAAAAAGGCGAGTATATTCAGTATAGATTAATGCCTAGTTTACTGTAATATGTTTTAATTTTGATGAATCTTCATATTGTTCATAGCATCATTTATTGATTAGGGGAGTATTCCATGTAATTAAAATTATTGTACTTATGATACTCGTTAGTAAATAGGTAATAGTATACCATTAGATCTTCATTTTCACGTCAATTTGTAGAAATAGTCACGTCAATTTTAACGCATTAACTGATATTTTATAGTTATGGTTTAATAAAAGATTTATGCTAATGTTCTCTTTATTTCTTTAAATGATTGTTTTAAAAAGTAAGAAAAGGCAACATTTTATGTACCAGGGTTGTTCGAAAAGTTCACGGTTTGACAAAAAAAACATTTTTTTGTCTACATAGTTATTTTGCAATGTATTTCTAGAACAGCCATGTTCTAACTTCAGTATAATGTGAAATATAGATCATTAACAAGCAATATCTTAAGCTCATTGATTCTTTTGAAATTTCGTGCTGGAGGCAGGTCTGGCGCATTCCGTGGACTTCCAGACGAGCAAATGCTTCGTTATTCAAGAAATTAATGAATCCACAAGGCAATTATTTACATGGCATTTTTACATGCTCGCCCCCACTGTTTGAACTTCTGCTTCATCTCTGGTGAGTAACAGTGAACACATGTTTTAGCTACTATTATAAGAGTTTGAAGAAAGTCTAAGCACTCTTGAAAAGTGTTCATTCGAATGCGTTTTTGGTCGACTGTTAACAAACGCTGCACCCATCTATCAGAAAGCTTTTTCAGACCCAAAATATCATGTACATATGGTGGATGCTATCCAATGAGATGTGTACAATATGAGTAAGCTTGCGGGCCCTTAGCCGGCCATTATTTAATACGAATTTGTGGATTTTAATGACGAGTCGTAGCGGGTTGTGGACGTTACAAGCGGTCATAATTTCCATTGAATATATTTCCAATTTTTTTACCATCGAAAACGTAGGAAATAATCCTATAAAGTGGAATCTAAGTCTTTTTGTGTTAATATTGCCACAGATTACATTAATAAAACTTGAACGAAACCGGATATGCACTTTAAACTTTCTATTCTGTAATGTCAATAAGTTAGAACTCAATAAAATTGATGTTTAATTTTTTAGTTAAAAGCTACTATATACTAAAAGAAGTTAATGAAATGTTTTTCAGCATAATTAATAAAGTGCTATAAACACTGTGTTATTGATTGATGATCTGGATTTTCTTTTAGTTAAATTATAACTTTCTGCATTTTATTGTGTTATGCTATTTCTGATGATGAAACTTTTCTCGCAACTTTTTTTTTTGTTTTGATTTTTCTTCCCTTTTAATGTTATGTTAAATATTTAAAAGTATACATAAAACAACTTAAAAATGCACATCCTACTGAAATATTTGGAAAGTTCAATTCTGTCGCAAAAATTTAACTATGGACCATTTAATTATTTAATTTTTTATGGTAATATGATACCTCCACGGCACATTTCAATATTTTTTATGTTAAGATTTTCAGATCCAATGAACTAACCGCTCACATATTAATAAATATGTTTTTGATCCTTTGGCGGCGATAAATAGAAATAACTTTTCAGTTTCCCGTAGTTCCACGATTTTTCTTGTTGGTGTATATTTAAACGAATCGTTTCATTACACTCTTTGAATGCTATGAAAAATTCCAGACTGTTGGATTGTAAATGTGATGCTTCGTTCTCCGTAGAGAAAAAGAGCATTTTTTCTGTGCAGTTTGTTCAGTTAGTAGTTTTATAAAGGCTACGCTACACATGCATCCCTCAACGTACTACGAATTACCGTCAATTTTATTAACATTTAAAAACAAAAAATATATTGAAAAGATTTTGATCTGAAAGAGTAAATAGGAAAAAATCTGTTATAAAAGTATCTTCTCAATCCCTTAAAAATATTAAGAATTATTGTGTTCATAATTAGATATTAAATCATTATCTTTCTTTGATGTATACATATATTTTTGTATACGACTGAAAGCAATCTGATGAAATAAAATCAGATGATATAATGAATGAATTACAAATGATGTTATCAGTTAGTTATAAAGTCATGATATACATCTCGTGTAATGCGTACTTTTCTGCTTCAGTGATTTTTATAGGTAATGGAAACGTAAACAAATCGTTTCAGTATTCACATCCGTAACCCACTGAAGATTCCATAAGATCCTAATGTAATACATTTGGAACGTCATGTTAACAAACAGACCAGACTGCGTTAGCTTGAGTTATATATATATATATATATATATATATATATATATATATATATATATATATATATATATATATATATTGCGATTTTTTGATTTTTTGATTTTTTTATTTTGCGGTTAGTTCTTGGGTGGGTGACGTTCCGGGGAGAGTCTAGGCTTGCGGGTTGCATTTCATTTCAATAGGCAAGTGTGTTTTAAAACCTGATAAAGAATTGCCCCTCATTCACACCAGTTTGAGGCTGGGTAAGGCCAGCCGCCTTCTGTGCGGATATGTATTCTACGGTGGTTAATCGCCAATCTATAAGCTTATTAACAGATTTATGTTTATGGTTAAACAGAACAGCAAGGGTTGATAGCCAAAGGTGGTATTAACAGTGTTTTTCGGTAGCTATTGACCATGGTTAAGCTATAGGTCCAGTCGCATCACCAATTTTTTTGGCATTTCTTTATTTTTGCATGTATTTCTTATTAGCAAATAATTAAATTATTGCATAAACAACTGCTAAGCTGCCAAAGAAATACACAAAAATCAATTTGCTCTAAAATATTTTGTTAACAATATTTATATAGAATAATCTACTTGCCCACTAGATTATTTTAATGTCTGAAATTTTCACTGGAGTTCACAAGTTCATCGGTTGGTGGATACTTTTGGTGTCAAATAAACTTTTTATTCTTCCAATTAATCCAATATTAGAACCAATCATACTCTCCGCACCATTTGCAAGCAAGAGCTTAATTCTAATTCATCGATTGTCCTTCAAATCCTTTAATGCTGCTTATTCTTTAGTTACATGAAAATTCTGATATATACCACGGAAAGAAATATTTAGCTCAGCAATATCACTCACACCTTCGTTTTCATCAATTGCCAATGAAAATCGACTAATATGTGATCCAAAATCGTCAACTTTTCTAGTAACTGCACTTGCAAATGTTTTTACCGCATTCAGACTTATTTCGTAAACTGCTCCTTAAATACATTGTTTAACCAAATCACAATAAGTAAAATATCCTCCTTTAGTTTTTTTCCGTGTTTAACTGTTTTTTTTTTGCTTCAATCAGAAAGTAATTTCAGGTTTTCTAAAGCGTGCGTAAAACAACCACTTTTTAAACAATTTTTTTCTTTATATAATTTTATATTCTACCCAGGGCAACTTTTAACATTTTAAATTAGCGTAAAGATTTTAAAGACTATTTGATTGAAGTTCCGATTTTGCTTTTAACTTTCCAAACGATAAGAGTTAGACAGTTGGCAAAACGAGATAAAACTTGTGTAATTGAGGGTTTGCGGTTATGACATTTAAGGACTCAGATGGCTTCCGGCACTTTGAAAGCTAGTTAAAGAACATTTGATGAAAAATGCTATTTTTCGATCTATAAATAATTTTCATAGTTTTCTGGGGTCTTTATTTCATTCTTGAATTATATTTTCTTTATTTGGAAGTATGGTTTTTTTGATTTTATTATAATTCTCTTTTTATTCGAATATGTTTAATGACAGAACTGACAAAAGACTAATGAACAAAATAAAGCTTTTTTTTTATATACTTTAAAAATATTTTCAAAAAAAATATAAATTTAGCATTTTTAGTTTGGCATATTTGGCATACATAAAATTCTTGAGAAAGCAAAACATTAAACACATTTTAATAGAGAGTTTGACCTCTACGGTGGTTAATAACAGCTCTAAACCTTTTGTTCATAGATCAAATAATACGATCTGTATCTTCTTGGGGTAAATGTGTCCATTCTTTCGTTAGAAGCTCCCTGAATCTAAAAGCATTTTGAATGTTGGCCATGTGTGGGGAATTCTTCTTTGAGGCATGTCCCATACATGCTCGATTGGGTTCAGATTCGGAGATTGTGCTGGCCATGGCAATACATCAATTTTCTCGTTGATTAAATTGTTTGTAACAACAAGCGCGGTATGTGGATGAACATTATCGTGAATGAGATGGAAATTTTCGCCAACAGCGCCAGCAAATTGACGCACAATGGATTGGAAAATATAATCCAAAATATTGCTGAGCTGTCAAATATCCCTTTGCAAACATGAGCTCGTTTCTATCGTCAATAATGATTCCACCCATACCATAACAGTACCGCCTCTGTAAGTATGCACCTCCTGGACGTGCCTCAAACGCTCTAAATCTCCGGATGGTCTCCACGCTCTTATTCAACAAGAATCGGGATGAAGCAGTTTCATCCCAATTTTGAAATTCTCGAGGCTAGTCTAATCTTGCGCCGCGATCGCCTCTTGAGAGAAATGGACATCTGAGCGGTCGTCGTGACCATTAACGACGACCGCTCCATAGATTGACTCCATAGATTGGCATCCATAGATTGACGATTCATGGAGACGATTTCTTACAGTATCTCGGCTAACAAATAAGTTATGCGTTCAATGTAACTTCGTAACCAACTCGGGTACTGTTATTGTAGGTTGTTTTCTTGCAGTTAAAACTAAAAATCTATCTTGAGTTACACTTATACAGCGTCCTCGTCGTGGATGTCGTTCAGCCGGACTTTCAGTTTTCCTAAAATGCTTCGATTGTCAACTGATGACAGTTTGTGGAACTTATTCCCTTAGACACTTCAACTTGCCATATGCCAGGTTCAAGAAGCCCTACTGCCCGATTCATATCTTGTAAAGTTAAATGTTTTCGTTCCATTATAAAACACAGTATTTACAATGTAGAACACTATATTTAGGATGTGGTTTATAAGAAAAAAAATGGCAGAATATAATAAAATATAAACATTTTATGCAATATATATATATATATATATATATATATATATATATATATATATATATATATATATATATATATATATATGTGTGTATGCGAACTGTTTCAAGGATGGAAAAACATGTTGGGGTTTTTCCGAACGTTTTTCAGAAAGTCACATCCCTCGCGACAGCAGGCAAATGAGATTTTGGCGAAACGTCTGCAAGCTCCCGACATACATCGTAAAAATGTATGTATATTTATATACTATGTACACCACGTATATATATATATATATATATATATATATATATATATATATATATATATATATATATATATATATATATATATATATATGTTAAAAATGCTTTGTACACTAAAGTAGTAAAGCATAGTAAATATACTATGTACACCACGTATATATATATATATATATATATATATATATATATATATATATATATATATATATATATGTTAAAAATGCATTGATTTAAATGAAATAAAATGATTCTGGCAATCCAGTGGTAGTCTCCCATTGATACAGTATGTTGATATTTCTAGATCGTTCAATTATTCATAAATTTAGCATGAATCTTCCGGATATCAGTTATTTATAATCTCCCGTTAACACACTCGAGAAAGGTTATAAAGACAAAAAGGTGTTTTTTACGAAGGGTTTTCTTTTGATGAGGGCAAATATAAATTTTAGAGGCGTTATCTTAAACAGATAAGGTGTGGGTTTTTGTGTATATTCTGTCAAGTAAATACTGAAAATTGTTTATTTTAAAAGTTTGCCTAAATGGAATATGAAAATATTTTTTGTGTAAGTTAGAGCCTAATTGCTACGTAGAGTTTCAGCGTCTTCTGTTGATCAGCTTTTTTATAAATAGTTTGCCATTAAGAGTGTCAGATTATTGAAACCTAAATCGGTAACACTGTTTTATACCGAAGCCCTGTTTTCAATATATTACATCAATGCACCATCAAAATGCGGGTCCAATTTGCCAGACTTTTTAAGCGTTGCTTGAAATTTATAGTTGACATAATCGATCAACCGAAAATGTATTTATCGTCTCGTCGAAAAATTTGAACGAACTGGCTTAGTTGTAGATGAATCAGTATCTGTGGGTTTTCGGATCATCCAATCATTGGAGAATATCGCCACATTAAGGTGAAGTGTAAGAGAAGATCCGTATGTATCTATTCCATGTCTTTTTCAGGAACTCAATCTTCTCGGACGTCGACGTGGAAAATTGTGCCTCATAATCTTTATTGTATAGTTTATAAAAGTCAATTAAACCAACAATTAAAGTCAGCTGAGCATCATCTGCGTCGAACATTTGCAAATTGAGCTCTAGAGCAGTTGGAAGACAACCCCTACTTTGGAAAAATAATTTTTCGACGAAGCGCACTTCTGACTTAATGGGTTTATGAACAAACATAAGTGTAGGATTTGATCCGATGAAGATCCTCAAGTGATTCAAGTGTTACCTCTTAATCCTCAGAAAGTCACTGTTTGTTGCTATTTCGGGCTGAAGAAGTGATGGGACGTTTTGAAGACGATGATGGAAATTATTTTGCTATTAATGGTGAATACTATAGGAATATGGTGATAGATTATCTTTGACCTGAATTGATAGACGTGGATAAAAAATATTTTCTTTCAACAAGATATCAAAACTTATCAGGCATCTCGCCAAATAATCGATTTATTACAAGAAAAGTTTCCTAGGCGATATTTTTCGCGAAATGGTAATGTCACCTGTCACCACTAAGATCATGGGATGTCACCCTCCTGGATTCTTTTTTGTGTGGTTATGTTAAATCTCTGGTTTACAGAAATGAACCTCGAACATTTACACAGGTCGACATTGATTTTTGTAATATTAATGAGAATAATCTTTTTGCATTTCATTTAGGTGGTTAATTAAACAACTTTTCAAAGAAATTGCCTAACACGTCCCATTTTCAAGTACCTGTTTCTCCTTTATATCATGGGATTATTGAAATTATTTGTACCTGACGTTGGAGCGGAGCGGACAATATAGGAATTACGACAAGACCACAGAAGGGGTATTTCCACAGTATACTACGAACCTTTAATATTTTATTATAATATTATATAAAATGACAAGTTCTAGCTGTCGATTTTGAGAAATCCAGTGGATAAGTTTTGTTATATATGCGGACCTATATCCGAAAAAAGCCTATTTTTTATATTTTAAGTGGCAAATTGCAGATTAAGATAAAAGTTGAGTTCCTCATGTTTGCTGTGTGAGTTATTATATAAATTTAATACACTGGGTGTGTTTCAGTTTTTTATTTTTTTTTCCAAAAATTCGATGTCTTTTGTGTTCCTACGGTGTGGAGAGATCCTACTGACCATGTTTGTGATTACAACTTTTGTATCACTAAAACAGAAGGGATTTCAAAAAAGTAAAGGAACAAAATTCAGTATTCAAATTTGCTTTCTGCACTTAGGCTAGTTCCTCATAGCTAGGAACTACCAGTACCGATTGCGCCTTTAAACCTGGACAACATATTTCCCGATGATTCTAAAACTTCATCATGATCTGATCTACAACTTTCTGAGAATACCAGTTGTGACCCAACATTTTTAACAATTAAATTTTTAACAATTAAATTAAATGGTTTGGTACGTGACCTGGGATTGTCAAAACAAAAATCGGAATTTCTTGGTTCCAGACTTCAACAGTGGAATCTATTAAATAAAAATGCAAGTATTTCACTTTACCGAAAACGGAATGTAATATTTTCAAGTTGTTATAATATGGAAGGATCGCTTTGTGTTTGTTGTGATATTGATGGTTTAATGAATGAGGTTAATATAGAACCTGTACCTTCCGAGTGGCATATTTTCATAAATTCGTCGAAATACAGCCTAAAAGCAGTCTTGCTTCATAATGAAAACAAAAACCGATCTATTTTTTAGCCCATTCAGTGACAATGAAACCTATGACAATCCGTGACCTATGACAACTTAGCAACCATATTGAATCGCGTTAAATATGAACACGATCAGTAGGATATTTGTAGGGATTTAAAAGTGATAAGTACAATACAAGGACTTCAAGGGGGTTTTACAAAGTACTGCTGTTTTTTTGTGTCTATGTGATAGTAGGGGGCAACAAAAGAATATTGCAGTAAGAAAGATTGGTTTCATAGAACTAAATGAAAAGAAAATGGCAGCCTGGAAGTATTTTTAGGTGTAGTGAAATATTTTTGGGCAACAAGAAAGATGAGAACTATAAAAACCTTATAGATGAACTCTTGAAAGCCTATGAAATACTAGGGCGTCGCATACACTTAAAAATATATTTTTTACACTCCCATTTGGATTTTTTTCTGGAAAATTTGGGTGTAATAAGCGATGAACAAGGAGAGATGTTTCACCAGGACATCAGGACGATGGCAGCAAGATACCAGAGACGCTGGAACCCATTTATGTTGGGCGAGTACTTCTGGTTTATAAAAAGAGGTGATGCTACAGAACACAAAAGGAAAAAGTGAAAGTTTTTGTCGCTGTCGCTGATAGAGAGATGTGGGTTTATGAAGACCCAAACCAGCCAACATGGTTTGCAATAGCGCTTCGATAATGAGCCGAAATCGAAAACACCACGTTAAAGCTCGAAAATCATAGTGTTGACTGTTTTTTTAACTATGGTGCTCTTGTCTACTTCGAATTCCATTCGGAAGGGCAGCTAGTCAATAAACAAAATTATCTGGGCAGTAGAAGGCGTTTGAGAGATAATGTTCGATACTTGATTTGTGTTAGAGAAAATATTAGGTTTTGCACACAAGATTAGATGTTAGATTTTGATTCTTGATTTTTGACCAATAACTTAACAAAAGCCAGTGATTAAGCCCTATATTCGCTAGATATGCCTCCGTGTGGTATTTTTTTTGCTTCTTCGGAAGCTCTAACTTCCAACAAATCTTAGAACCTTAAAAACTTTAGTATTTTAAACCCTTAAAATTTTACTCGACAAAAATCAAAGGAAATTTAAAGAACCAAAAATTTCACATTTCTTCAAACCAAGAAGTCCTTAGATTTTAAGAAAGAATACAATGCAATATATTTTGTACATAACACAACAATATTTTTTTTTGCAAATAATAATATTGTACACTTTCAAATATACGTTCAATTTATGTTTAAGAATTTTATATAATTTTTAATAATAGTAACCAAATAGTACATCTTGATTTGTATAGAACAAGAACCTCGGTTTTTGGGTTTCATTTTCGGAGCAGTGTCATTATTAATTATGTTATTAACAAATTTTTAATGACTTTTATTTAATGACATATATATATATATATATATATATATATATATATATATATATATATATATATATATATATATATATATATACATACTGTTTGATCCAATGCAATTACCAAAAATGCTGCCAAGGGTGTTGTTTTATTACATATAATATTTTAAATTAACACGAGGAACATTAAAGGGTTTGTTGGAAACTCGCAGTGAGAAGTATATATGTAAAAACAATTACAAAGAGACAAAATGTTTTAGAAAAGTTGGTCCGGTTCGGAGTACGGAACCGGCGAAAATCAAATTGATCATTAAACGGCCTCCAAGTGAATACGGAACACATCCTGGGGGACGTGCAAATGCCTGGAGGTGCCAGAAACTCAATTATTGTAAACAACCGCATGTCCGCAGAACCTTTGAACTGGACTGGCTTTTATTCCTTTGACCGTCTCCCCAAAGAATTCATTGTATCAGGCGCGGAGATACGGTCGGAAGAAAATGTAAAGTGGGTCGAAATTGTTTAAGTTTGTATTGGGACATTTGCCCCGATACTAATTTTATCGGACTCGATATTCAGATTGGAAAAACCCTTACAGACGACACCAAAAAAGATTATTTTCTACGGGGTGATTTTGTTAAAAAAAATAAGAAAATAAAAATACTGCGAGTAAATTTTAAAAAGTTCATGTGTGTGTTGATCAGTTTGGATAGTTAATAATCTGCCACTAATTAAAGTCTATTTTCACATACAGAGTAGTGCAAAAAGATTTTTTTTAAATGTGTAAATTAGTTGATTTTCAATATAACAAACAAATATCACCAATATAATTTGTAGTAAATTCAGTTTTGATAATTATACAATGATTATTGAATTACGACAGATTTTATCGGAAATATGATGTCGTTCTTGCTGTACACACATCTGGGGTATCTTTTCAATTTTCTGCATCGAACTTGCCCATCTACATTTTTATGTGTTGACTTCTAAACGTCGAAGTTGTGGACTCAATAAATTGCGTAGCATGTTGACAGAGCTCTCAATCACTGAAAAGATTGAAACAATTTAAGTGTGTCATGGTCAGGGATCATCCTCTCACGCGCAACCTAAACTATCAACGAACCAGACGCTGAATTGTAACAATAAAATCGACATATCTAAGAACTGCTATTATGTATATACGCGACGCTTCAGTTTTCACTACACCATGACTACTAAAACTGCAGTCTGAGTAGTTCAGACTCAGACAAAATTTCAGTCCAGACAAATACTTAATTAAATAATTCTTCTAACAGTTCCAATCATAATATTTAAAAAAAAATGGGAATATTGTTTCGTTCATCATTGTAGTTTCAATTTACTTAGATATGTGTTTAAAACCATTAAAAAAATTTAATTAAAAGAAAAAAATTATTGTTTATTGAAAAAAATACTTGTTGAATAAAAAGTGCCTTGATTTATATTCTAATAACCAGCAGAGCCATTTCTGAGCTAATACACTCATTATGTGACAAAATATTTATTTTATCGTAACATATTTCAAGATGCTAGCATCCCTTGTTTATTTGTAATGATGTTATATTGACTGTTGATCGAATAATAGCAATAACTAACATTAAGTTTTGTTTTAAGTTGCATAAAGATGTCGCAGAAATTTAAATGATGTGAACTGTTTAGACTAAGCAAGAAGTGACGTAAGTAGTTGACAGACTTTGTGATTCAATAACAAATTGCAAACAAACCATTGAAAACAATTCAGATCCAGGTCCATCAAGAGTTTGAACTGGAATTGAAAACAAACTGCCCCGGTCAGTGATTCCTAAATCTACAGTACATTTTATTTTAACGATAAAGATGAACATAAGCAATATTGTTTACAATTGTTGAATAAAACTAATATTATAATACTCGACTGTCTACCATACTGGCCCGATTGGGCTTCGTGTGATGTCAGGTTATTGATATATAATTATAAGATTGAGTGAATAGTCAGATACTTCTCCATTAGATGGTGTTGCGATCGCAGAAGTACCGCAGAGGTTTGAAAAGTACCTTCGGTTGTAGTATCACTTCATGAATTTGAAGCCCATGGGATATTTAGTTTTGTTTTGAAAGTCTTCGACAATAGATAAGTTCGGTTTTTTGCAATCATGGAACAAAGCGAATTTCGTTTCTTGATTAAACACTACTTTTTGCGTGTAAACACCAACGCGCAAACTGAAGAAAAGTTGAAAAACCATTATGGGTCTCTGTTCCTTTATATTTCATGTCTCATAAGTGGTTTACTGAGTTTCAATGTAGTTGCATTAGCATGAATGACGCTCTGCGATTCGGACGCTCTGTTGCGTCCCGTTGAGATCACTATTAAGGATATTGTCCAATGGTCGAATTCGTAATATTCAACAACCAAGAAATCTATAATATTCTGTTGGCCGATTACAAAGTAAAGGTTATAGACTCTTGATGAAACTTGGATTTATCGCTACACATCAGAAATGAAGGAACAGTCACAGCAAAGGTTATGGTTACTGTTTCTGAAATTTACAAGGCATTTTCGTCATTGATTATTTGGAAAAGAGAAAGACGATCACTTATTTTTTTCCAAATATGAAGAAATTACTGACTGTATAAAAATTCACATCAAATGACTAGATCAATTCTTCTCTTGGAATCGCCGCGCGTTTCACTATCACATCACTAGGGGATGATTCAATCTTAATCTTTAATTGAGAAGTATAAAAAAAGTGATTTGGTGTTTAGTGGTAATTATTTTCTAGTTCCGAAAGAGAGGACTATTTTGCATCGTTGGGCGAAGTATATCGAGCTAAAACGAGAGTACGTTAATTGATTAAGTAAATCGATTTTCCACCAAAAACATGTATTTAAAAAGTATCGGACTTTTCACTTTACCCTCGTAGTTGTTTCATGTAAAGCTCAGTTATGCGTTAATATCACTGTATATTACATTTCGATCAATCTTTACTGTTTCATTTTCGGTGTCGATATTTCTTGCAACAATATTTGTTGATTAATTTATATCTTGTAAGCTAGTTATAAATATTCCTAAAATTATTCAAAAAACGGAAAAATTATTCCCGTGCTTCAAGCAAAAATGGCCATTTAGCCGCCTTTAAAACATATAAAAATAAATACATATTTCTGTTGGATGTATTTCATTACAAAAAGCCGAATGAAGACGTTTGATGCATTATTATTCAGTTAATGTCATAACAAACCATAACACGAACATATTCACACCAAAGTATCATTATTTTAATTCTATAATGTGCTATGGTTATGAAACTACTTGCAGGCCTTTTTATCTGTTACTGTTCATAAAACATATAAAATGTTACTTTGATGACATTAACGAAACGTCAAAGCCATTTGAGTTGCTCAATTCCAGACGCTGATCTACTTGTAGTTCCTATATTATTCTGGTTAGGCATTGTATGAGTTTATTATGACTTTTTTATTATTTTGAATCTTTAACAAAAGTAATCCATCATTAATAACTAATTTAATAATGAATAGGAGACCATAACCGCTTAAGAGAACAATACGCTAATAGTTTTTCGATATTTTTGTTAAAAAACACCATTTGAACTATATTTAAACAAGAAAATATAGAGTTGGCTAATAACTATTTAGTTTTCGAAGTATGTTCACTTCGATTAGCTGTGTTGCTTTTCTTGATGCTAGATCGCTACATCCTTTTCTCGATGCACAATTCAATTGCGCATCTGA
Source organism: Cosmopolites sordidus (assembly GCA_031761425.1). Taxonomy (NCBI): domain Eukaryota; kingdom Metazoa; phylum Arthropoda; class Insecta; order Coleoptera; family Curculionidae; genus Cosmopolites; species Cosmopolites sordidus. Next base: position 44,685 of record JARFXV010001156.1, read on the forward strand.
AAGGTTACTTTTTTTACATAACTTTTTGTGGGTGAATCTTTGGTTTGGTTTGGTTTGGATGTTAAGCTTTGTTGTGAAAAGACTAGGAAATAATTTGAACTATCGTAATACTTATATTTGTATTATACTTTCTATTTGTAGGCAAAAGACCTGCAAATGTTCATAGTAAAATATTGGCGTTAATGATGCATCTCGCTCCGAGATTCGTGTACGTGTTCGTGTTCGTAAGTGCAGGAGACAATTACTATACGTAATATATCTCATAGAAAACTCCTGACGCTTTCTGATATTCGTTTGTCATATTAATATTTAGGTGCCGGTTAAATTGTTCAAGACTAAGTTAATCAATCCCATATCCATTAGCGATTCGTTGAGAAAATACCTTGAAAATGAAGGTGTTATTTAGGAAGGATGACGATGATAAGGTAATGCCTGAAATCTCATGAGTAAGTCTGGACTTGTTGTATGAGTAAGTCTGTTTCATGCAGCACATTAATTTATCAAAATATCTATATCTAAAATATTTATACATTCATTTCAATTATTTTTTGTGAGTACATTGGATTATTTCGTATTTTATGTTGTAAACATAAGGATAAAGCTAAAGTTAGTATGAATTCATTTTAATGCCACGAATATTTCTTGTGCGCAAGTGCCCTTGCTCGAGCTCCGGCAGAAATCCGCTTTCTAATAATGAGATCGCACCAAGAGTTGCTGCAAAAACAAGAAAGTGGGATTGTATCCAAATATATTTATGTGATTCCGTTAGGGAAGAAGGTTGATGAGTTGAAATGTTTTCAGCGTATACAATTAATGAAACTAGACCATTTACTTACAAATTAATGTGTAATTTCATTAGATCTTTATTTGATTCATACGTCTGGTATTTACTTTACCTCTTGGTCTGGTAACCACAGGTTTTTGTTTTTTAACTTTGTTTTATTGGTCATTGCTTTTTTACAGATCATGGTTTTAACATATCATCTGTTTATATGTTGATGGTTGTTTAACTAAATCTGATTATTGTGAATTGTGGAGCGCTCTTTCAGTTGTAGGAAATCTCCATGTAGTCTGAAATTTCCATTTTTAACACAAGATTCTGTTTCTGATTTTTATTACGATCACGATTAACCTGATCTACTATTGAGTGTAGGCTTTCCCCATGTTGAAGCTTTTCATTTTATCTGTAACTCTTGTCATCCAGTTTATCTCTGCGTGCTTCCTTATGTCATCTTGCTAAAGAGTTTTTGCGTGCCCTATATTACGCTTTGTCTCGTGGTTTCGACTATAATATGCGTCTTGTTCTGTATACACGCTATAATTGTATAAATAAATTAAAGATACTGTTTTTTAATAATATTTTTATTCAATTGTAATTACATCTCTATATTGTCTTATTTAAAGTTGCACTTAATGAACAGAACGCACAAGATCTCGGATGCTTTGGACATTTTTCTCATTTCTTGCAGTTGAAGGCCTTCTGATTCGAGGTTCATCTTCAATCGAGTATCGGCTTTCTGAGAGTGCCTTAAACCACCTGAAAACTTGTGTCCTTGAGAAACACTGTAGCCATAGGTCTGTTGAAGTTTTGCAAAAATTTCCGCCGCACTGCATCCAAATTTGAAACAGAATTTGATAGTGCACCGTTGTTTGAAATTGTTGTCACTTATTTTTAGATTGCACTAAAAAAATCCCGTTCGCCAGAAGAATTGCTACAGACCACCAATGGATTCTAGGAGTTCAAACTTGTACCGAAGACGCATCAAATGGTAGTCTGTCTCCTCTCCAAAAGGGAAGCCAGCAGTGTTACCAGATCGAATACTATGCCATCAGTTTCATTACTTTATTTTCACATCTCGTATGTCCCACCGATTGAATTGGTAAGGTCTTCGTACGATAGCTATAATTTTTATTTGAGCTCTTATCTATTTAATATATAATTTTTATTTGAGCGATCTTTTTACGATCACTCAGTTTAACACCAAGCATTTATTTTCTTGAGCTTGCTGTACTCTTCTTAGATTTTGCGTGGTTTTTTGTTAATTCCCAAATTTCTGCACCATAAGTGCATTACGGGTAAGATACATTTCTTATTGATTTTGGCTTTCAATGAATTGGATATTTGATTTTAAGCTATAGCTTACGTTTCCGTAGACCCACCTGCTGGGTTGTATTATTCTATTGATTCCATCTAACGTACTGTCTTTATCAATCTTTTGACCCAAGTATGTGTAGTATGTTATATTTCCAGTAGTATGTAGCATATATAGCAGTATGTAATATATTCAGTAAGTTCTAAAGATGTTCTTTTCTCGCTTATTTTAAGTCTTGCTTTGTAAAATTTCCCAAGATTGGTTGTTAATTTTATTGATAATATTTTGTAATTCAGATGGGTCGGTGTAACGTAATGTCGATGTAATGTAATTCGGATAGACTTGGTATGGGATTAACAAAATTTCCCCTATATTTAAAAAATTGTATGACAATTGTTTCGACACATAGTGCCTTCTTCAAATATGAATCTACAATGTCAATCTTAAATTTTAAAGTAAGAAAATGTAATATATACTAGCTATAACCTAAATAGTACATCAATCTAATTAATACCACAGTGATAATAGTCTCGAGTTCCATGTCTAATGTCTAGACGTGCAATATAAATTTAATCAAGGTGAACCATTTCCGTCTACTTATTCATTTAGCAGATTATCCAATGTTTTTCTTTTGTTAATTTCCGAGCTGTCTAAAAGAATTATTTTTTATATTAATTTACATTATGTAAAATATTAAAATTTTCTTTAAAAGTGATTTTCTAAAATTAAATGGTTAACATAATGGGAATTATTGTGTTCTTTAATATAACTTCCTTTATGTTTCGTAACTTTGTAATACTGCAAATTTAATGTTATTGTGTAAATTTACAGTTGAAGAGGAAAACAATATTAGGATAAACTATATAGATTTAATAATTACTAGAAAAGATAATAGATATGAGTTTGCAATTTTACATTAACCATATCATACATATATATTGGTACATAACAAATCACATATTCCTTATTAACAAAAGATCGCGGCATTTAATTCAATTATATTAGGTTGTTAAGAAAGTTGTGGCGGTTTTTGATATTTTAATTTTCTCTATTTTCAAATAAATTTACTTTAAATTGCTTTGACTTTTTTATATTATTTAGAGCGCGTTTTTCGCTCTATTTAACTGTGATATTAGTTTCGTTGGTAATTTTCGCCAATTTTTCAAAACGTTAAATACAACATGGATAAAAACCAAATTAGCACAATTTTCTTGTTCTATTTCAAACTAAGCCGAAAAGCTGCCGAAACAGCTCGCGATATCAAGGATGCGTTTGGCTCAGATATCACTAATGAAGGTATTGCGCAATGGTGGTTTAAAAAAATTCGTACCGGTAATAAGAGCCTTAATGATGAGCGTAGTGGTCGGCCATCGGATGTTGACAAGAACCAATTGAGGGTCAATTGAGTGAAAGCAAACCCGCGTACTATTCGGGAGCTTGCCCCTGAATTAGGCGTAAAGCATGTGATGATTTCTAACCATGTGGAAATTGAAAAGTCGAAAAAGTTCAATAAATGGGTGCCGCACGAATTGAATAAAAATCAAACAAATCGCGGTTTTGAATGAACTGTCGGCTGTCTTTCTTGTGCACAATAAAAACGATCCGTTTCTCAAACGGACAATTGGCGATGATTGGCTCAGTGGTTGGACTGCGAAGAAGCTCTACAACACTCCTCAAAGCTGAAAATGCAGAAAAATGAGGTTATGGTGACTGTTAGTTGATCTGCGGCTGATCTGATTCATCACAGCTTCCTGAAGCCGGGCGAAAAGATTACAGCTAAGAAGTACTGCTACTAAATCGATGAAACGCGACAAAAACTACGGCGTATATGTCCTCTATGACAACGCTCGGCCACACGTCTCAATGATCACGGGACAAAAGCTGCATGAGTTGGGCTGCGAAACTCTTGACCATTCAACATACCGTGACCTCTCGCCTACCGTCTACCTCTTTTTTAAGCCTGTCGACAAAATTTCATCTCGGTCAAAAAATGGAATTAACTCGTGAGCATTTTTGTGCGATGATTTACTACGACTTTCGACGTAGATTATCTCAACAACAGTAAATCGATCAACTCACTTCGACTTTTGGCGATGAAGCGCCATCAAAATTCATTGTATATCACTGATTTAGTGAATTCAATCGTGGCCATCGTTCACTCACGGATAAATTTAAAGACGGTCGTCCAAAATCGGTTGTTATGCCAGAAAACACTGATTCTGTGCGTGAACTGATAAAGCAAGATCGACATGTGGCATACCGTGAGTTTGAGGCATCCCTGAGCGTTAGTATGACAAGCATACACTAGATTTTACATGAACATGAACAGCCCTGAAAAAGATTTGTGTGCGTTAGATTCGGAATAATTTAACAATCACTCAAAAAAGGCTCGAGTTGATTGGTGCAAAGAAACGCTCAAAAAATATAATCATGGTGCGTCAAAAGCCGTGTATTATATCTACATAGGTGACGAATCTTGGATCTATGCGTATGAGCTCGAAAGTAAACAGCAGTCGAACTATAGGTCTTTCAAAATGAGTAAAATCCAATAAAAGTAGTTTGCACAAGAAGCACTTTGAAGCAATAGTCTCTTGTTTTTTTTGGGATAAATGGGAGTGTGGCTACAGTGCCACTAGAGAATCGTAGAACACTTAATTTTGAATGTTGCATTCTGAATGGTGCACATTCTTAATTCTGAATGGTGCACAATCATTTCTTTGTGCTACGAAGTGCTATGAAAATAGGTTCAAACGTATGCAAAAGTATGTAGTTCATCGCGGGGAATATTTTGAAAAACAATAAAACCATTTTCAATGATAAATATTGCTTTTTATTTATTATTTAGGATACATAAATAGCAACCCTGGTACATAAATTCTTAAACATCCCAAAATCATTATATAATTACAATACATATTATATATCATCAAACAGATCGGAATGAAAAATGGATATGGTCTAAATTTTATAAATAGGATAATTAATAGAACATATTATAACAAACCTAATAATTAAAAATATCTCGTTCCTAATATCATTAGGAGTACAAGACATTTTCGTGTACAGGAAAAGTAACCAAATCCATTTCAGAACATTTATCAAAGAAAAATATAATATAAAAATTGCCATAAAAACAAATCATAATTTTGCACGTCTTATTAAAAATAATAAAAGTCGAACCAATAAAATATATAAATCAAGAAGTTTATTTGAGTGCGGTTCTTTGCCTAAAAGTCTATGTTGGTCAAACATGCAGATCTTTTTCTATTAGATTCAACAAACATAAAAGAACTTATGTTAAATAACACAATAATTCCCGTTATGTTGACCATTTAATTTCAGAATATCTTTTTTACTTTTAAAAAATATTTAAAAATTGTACGTAATGTAATTAAATCTAAAAAATCTCTTAGAGAGCATACAAATTGTTAAGACAAGAAAAAAATTAGTTTTATATTAAACAACCAGGTACACTTGAATGGTTCACCCTTATTGAATTTATATTGCACTGTATTCCATTGAACATGGAATTCCGAACCGTTGACAATTATTGTATTATTAGGTTGATATACTTTATAGGTAGTAACTATTAACTATTACTTTTTCTTTCATAAAATGTTATCATTGCAGTTTCGTACTTGAAGAACGTACTGGGTGTTGAAGCATTGTCATACAATTTTTTAAATGTAGTGGAAATGTAAATATAACTCTTAGTTCTTTTATTTAAAATTAATTTGCATCAAATATCGGTTATCTCAGTTAAATATGCAATATTTTGTATTTTATTGAACAGTTTTTGGCATCTATTTGACATAATATATGTACTTAATCGAACATTGATGACATTTTAGATATTGTCTATCTAACTTATTTCGTTGTTGAAACATTTTAGAATGTCCCTCGTATACGCCTATTTTTTAAACCAGAAGAAAGAAAATACAATATTCAATATTAGCGTAGTCCTTTCTTAAACAATCTTTTAAATTACCGCATGACACGAATAACAAAAGAAGTATCAATCAATGAGAAAAATACATTTCGTGATGGTATCTTGACATTTTACTCAATTATTCAGACATCTAATACAACGTCGTCCAAGAGAAAAGAACCAAGAAACGTCAAAGATTAGATTTCGACGCGCGCATTACCTTGCCTAATAATATTTGCCGCGAGTATGGGACCGGTCAATTGTAAATATGTTTCGAATTGAATTTAGGAACGCAATTTCGTTTTACGAGGTTTTTGCGGCCGGGGCGTTCTTTTTTGTCTTTTCTCTCCGGTTGCCGGAAGGGGATGCGCGACCCTTTTATTACTCAATCAGTTTTGACGTTTATTGCTTCAATCTTAATTTTTTCTTCTTTTTCCTTCCAGATACCGGATCATTCAAAAAATCTTAAATCGTAATAAATAATGTTAGAATTGTCATGTCAGTCATATATCCTTTATTTTTTAGCTAACATGTTTAAACTCCAATTCTCCGCAAATTGTTTTTGAGGTCAATTGAATTTTTAGGTTTGGATATTGTCAGTTTTCTATTTTACTAATTTATCGTATAAATAAAATATTAATAATTGGCATTATTAATAAAGATATTTTCCTCGATGTATCAAATTAAGTTGTTTTCAGATTTGTTATACTAAACGACAAAATGGTACCAATACAGAAGTTTTTTTTAAAGTATATGAATTGGCAAACCCGATAATATTATCTAAAAAGAAAAACAGTAGTGAACACGATGACTAACGATAAACAGTATTTAAGGCACCGCATTCTGTTCACATATCAATTAAAGAAAAATAGAGGAAACACCATAACACTCCTAGAGAGCATTAAGTGTTTGGTATAACTAGAGTATCATTCCAATAAGTGATCTCCTTTAAAAATTAACCTAAATCATAAAATCTGGAGTTTGTCTATGTGCTCTAAGTATAAACTTATCTGAGACCTGTGGTCAGGTCTGATAGCAGCAGAAGTTTTAGCCTACGCACTTTATTGATATCGCGCACATTTAATTGATTGCCTAGTAGATTAGGGTGCACTAACACTCTTTTAGAGTACTTGACACTGAGACGATGTATGATCTCTTTGATGGACATCGTGCTGAATCACCCCGTTGGGGACGTAGCAAGGTGCGTCGACTATAGAACGCACCAATTTGTTTTGGAATTTCTGGAGTATGGCGACACTGGAATTACTGGCAGTACCACCAGCTGAGTTCCATAAGTTCATAATATAAGAATGGACTTGTATTGTAATATCTTGCTATCCAAGGACAATTTTGATTTACGGTCAATAAACCAGCTCAATTAGCTCAATTTAAGACCAAATTGCTTGCGTTTGAAGAATATATGTTTTTTTTCCATGCTAGGCATCGATCCAAATGCATGCCGATATATTTGGCATCTTCTGCTTGCGGAAGTTGACAGTTGTTGATCTTCACTGGTGGGTATGTTTTTCGGCGTAGTGTGAATGTTACGCGGGTTGATTTTGTTTCGTAGGCTTTAATGTGCCATGTTTTTAACCATTACTGAATTTTATTTAAATTTATTTGATGGTTTCTTGAGGCTGATATTGGATCAGTATGGGATGCTAAGACCGTCGTGTCGTCAGCGTATGTTGGTGCAGTGATGGTTCTTGTTATCGGAAGGTTAGCTGTATAAAGAGGTATAATATTGGGCCAAGGACGCTGCCTTGAGGCACGCTTGAATATATTGGATGCAATTGAGTCTCTTCATTACGTTGTTTAACCATAAGGTGTCAATCTGTTAGATAAAATTTCAATAATTGAAAGTGGGGGTGAGGAAGAAACTTCTTTAGCTTGACTTGCAATCCAGTATGTCATATCTTGTCAAAAGCTTGGGATATATCAGGGAAAGTAACTGAACAATATCTTTTAGCATTTAAATTTTTGTTTATTTGATTCACCAGCCTGTGCACTTGCTCTATTGTTCAGTGCTTGTTGCGAAATCCAAATTGATATTCTGTCTGTTCTATTCGTTCTGGGATAATTATCACTTAACATCATAACACTTAAAATGTGTAATAAGAGATGTGCTACGAAAGGTCTCGGAGTAGAAATTTCAAGTGAGAATCCATATAAGAAATTGTTATTAACACAATAATTACGAGAATTTTTCAACGTGGTCACCTTAAAACGATTTCTTTTTGGTCAGATGACATTTAGCTTAGCTTGCATTCTTCAAGTGCTTCAGTGGTGAAGCTTAACACATCCCGCAGATGATATTGTCCTTAACCAGCTAGCCGATAAGCATCTTTCCACCAGAATCCCAGAGCCATCACTTTTTCTGCAGATGAAATAGCTTTCTCTTTCTCTGGTGCACTTTCACCAGCTCCTATTTCACGGTTCGGACTGCTGCTTCATTGATTTTGGATTTTGGGATATTTAAGAATCTATGTATAAATGAATTAAATGCTGCCATCTTTTGTGAATAAAGAAAATATGATTTGTATGTACTCTATATCTGTATGAGATGGTTAATGTAAAATTGCAAACTCATATATTGCCTTTTATAGTAATTATTAAATAAAAAATGTTTATCTTAATATTTTTTTTTCTCTTCAACTGTAAATTTACACAATGACATTAAATTTACAGTATTACTAATTTACAGAACATAAATGAAGTTATAGTAAAAAAATATAATAATTGCCATTATGTTTCAGAAATTCACACTTTTAACGAAAATTTTAATATTTTACATAATGTAAAAATCTAAAAAACTAATTCTCTTAGAGAGCTTATAAATTAACAATAGAAAAAATTGGGTATACTGCTAAATGAATAGGTAGACTGGAATGCTTCACGTTTATTGAATTTATATTGAACGTCCAGACATTGAACATGAAACTCCGGACCTTCATCGTTGTGGTATTAATTAGGTTGATGTACTTTTTAGGTCGTTAGTATATATTACATTTTCTTACTTTAAATTTTAACATTGACATTGTTGTTTCATATTTGAAGAAGGCACTGTCTATCGAAACAACTGTCATACAATTTTTTAAATATAGTGGAAATTTTCATATTCAAGTCCCATCCGATTTACATTACACCAACATAACATTACACTGGCCCATCTGAATTACCAAATAGTATCGATGAAATAAACTACAGATCTTGAGAAATCTTGGGAAGTAAGACTTAAAACAAACAAACAACTAAAATCAAATATCCAATTCATTGTCTAAAATAACTTAGAGTGCAAAAATTTGGGAATTAACACGAAACTACGTAAAAATTTGGGAAAACCACAGCGACCTCAAGAAAATGAATGCTTGGTGTTAAACTGAATGATCGTAAGAAACTCCTGAATAAGAACTCAAATAAACATAGCTACCCTACAAAGACCTTCTCAACTCAATCGGCGGGACATACGCGATGTGTAATAAAATAATGAAACTGATCACGTAGCGTTCGATCTGGCAACACTGTTGGCTTCCTTTTTTGGAGGGGAGACAGACCACGATTTGATGCGTCTTAGGTACGAATTTGAACTCTTAGGGTTCCTTGGTGGACTGTAGCAATTCTTCTGGTGAAGGGAATTTTGTTAATGCGTTCTGAATATAAGTTACAACAATTCAAACAACGGTGCTCTAATAAATTTTGTTTCAAACTTGGGACGGTTGGGAAAGTTTAACGGAAATTTTTGCAAAACCTCAACAAGCCTATGGAAACAGTGTTTTATCAAAGACCCAGATTTTTAGGTGGTTTAAGGCATTCTCAGACAACCGATGCTCGATTGAAGATGAACTGCGCAGAGGAATTACAATCTAAAATGTTATCAATTTTAATGAAAAAAGTCAAAACTTGTTTACTTTACTCCAACGCCACAAAAAACACCTTAAATCACGCGTTTGAAAGGAGTAGCACGTTACCGAACGAATCGACTTGACAAATAGCACAGTTATTTAGTCATATTTGCACTATCTCTGTGTCAGCCCGATAACTTTTCGAATGGATCTCATACTTGCTATAAGAGCTACAAAATCCTAACCAGATGCTCTAGAGCTCTGAAATTGCGGAGCTCTGTCAACAACATCATATTGAATTGGAGAGGGAATTGTCTCTCATGCGAGTTATTTGCAAGATCTGACCTAGTCGCGACTGGCCACTTTTTTGAGTTGCTTTAAAGGCATCATTGATGAATACTTTAAACATTATAATCCAGTCAAAATCGTCAAGTTTTTTTGATAAAAGAAAATACAGATTTAAATTGGTCACTGATTAAGATCGAGCCGATATCTATCTTTGCAGCTGTTGCAAATGACTTAATTGTATTTTATTTATCTATCTAATTAGTACATGAAATACAAAGCATCATCCAAAATAATTAAAAAAACCCAACATAACTACTTGTCTTTTTTTTTTATTAAAATGGCACATCTACTACTCAGTCTCTAGCACTTTTTCTTATCATTAAGAATTAGATTTTTTATTTTCTCCAAGGACAGTTTACAGTTTAATCGTCCTTTACAACAATATCTTCCTGTGTTGTTTTTCAAATTTACCGACCTATAATGAGAACACAGGAAAGATTGCTGGAATTTTTTCAACATTGTGTTATTCTCTTGCTTTTTCTTGAAAGATTTTGTGGTATTGCATCGCAATATTGATCGTGACGTTAAGCCAAAATTTTAAAAGAACCGAGTTTTCCTAGGGCAATCTACACAACTATTGTTTTATGGTGTTCTCTATATCCTGATTAACTAGAACTTCTTCTGTATTTGCTATTCCTTTTATGGCGTTTTTTTCTCGTTTGGAAGATGCCTTCAATTCGTTCTATTTCGTTATTTAAACATATTGGAGATACTGTGTGCATTTTCGCATCATCCGCGCTTAGATATGCACTGTGGACTTGACTTTCAAAATCTCCAGATAACAGAAAATTTTGCTCCATATATCCTACTAGATTGCATATTTTCACTCCAACACCTTGTTCTGATTGAAGCATGTTAAGCGATTATAAGATGTCGTGAAAAAACTACATCAGTAACATCATATTGAACGGAGCGATAATTTGAAACAAAGGAAGTTTTGTACTAACAACGGAATCAACCAGGAAACATTAGCTTACAGCATGAAAATTATAGAGAATTTCTCCCTCATACGACTAATCACGTTTTTGTGTTACCTTTCGGCAATTTGTTGATGAGTACTTAAAACAGCATGAATTTATTCAGTGAAAATATTCTTTTGCAATACATTCGCCAGTTATTTAAAACATCGAGTAAACTGATAAAAAATAATGGAGATAATTTTTGATAATAAATGTGTATTTATCTGATCAAAAGGCAGCGATATAATTTGTACATTGATTAATAAAAATTGCTAACGCATATTTTTGCAGCGGTTGCACACTGTTTTCTGTCTATCTATTTCTATAAATGATTAAAGGGATTAAAACATAAAAAAGTTCCTATAAATATATCCCAAAAATTGCTTCTTAAAGGGGCTAGAGCTCCTTAAAGGGGGAACTCTGAAGATGGGTTTTTCGCAATATTTTCGAAATGGTTTATGCTAAAGTCGTGAAATTCGGTATATTTCAATAAGTTGGAATGGAAAAACGTTTTTTTGTGTGTTAATAAATGAATATTTTAGTCAGGGGCGTCTTCTTGGTAAATGCTTTTATTTCATCTTGTTAGCATAGACGGTTTTCCAGAAAACTGCGCTCTTACATCTACAGAGAAATGAGGGCGAATTCTCATTGTGCATAAAAAACATGCCAACTCTGAACTGATATGGTATATTCTATTAAGTCCAACAAATGGTTTTCCAAGAAGTTCTAATACTGCTGTTCATTTAAATGGTTGGGAAGCACAAACGGTCCAATCAAAAAATTGCCTAGTAGCCCTGCCCAGACATTGATAGAAAACTTGTCTTGATGCCCCGACTGAAAACATTTATGCGGATTTTCTTCCGTCTACACATGAGTATTGTGAAAATTAAAAATTCCATTACGTGTGGACATAGCTTCGTCCGTAAAGAGAATGTCCTGTCCAAATTTTCATTTAAATGTATTCATTTAAACCACTGTCAAAACTGGATTCTTTGAGGCAGGTTATCAGGCTTTAAGGCTTGAACTTTCTGCAAATGATATGGATAGAGCGCTTACTCTCTAACAGTTTCCCACACGTTACTTTTAGAAATGCCTTCTTGAACAGCAATTTGTCTGACACTTATTCCTTGGGTTTCTGCTACATTTTCTAAAGTCGTTCTTAATTTTCTACAGTTCCGGTACTCTGGCTTTTCCCACAGTCATGTTTGGAAGGTATGAAAGATTCCTTTTCGCATAATCTTCTATGCAGGTTTGTAAATGTTTCTGTACAAGTATAAATAAGAGGGTTTAGTTAATAAATGAGTTTGCAAATGTTAGTCATTAAAAAGATACAGGGTGTTGGAAGTGAAAGTAAATTTTCGAAAAATTAAATTTAGTCTGGGACTTAATCGGTTTCCTAACCGTGATTTAAGGGCTATGCTCTGCGTTTATACACTACTAAATTACAATAGTGGCACAGCAGTTAGAAGTTATGAAGAATTTTACCCAACCAGAATCATTCCAGATTGACAAATTTTTCAAAGGATTTTTAATCAGTTAGGCGAAACAGGTTGGTTATATTACAACAATCCTGATAAACGACCGAAACGTATAATGGTAGTACAAGAAGAGGACATTTTGATTAGTATCGCGGAAAATTCTGAAATAAGGACTAACTTTTGGAGGCATCTGCAGGAATATGAATAGCAAATCTACTGTTTCAAGAGTTCTCCATAAAGAAAAATTATTTCCCTACCATTTTTCGCCTGTTCAAAATTTATTGCCACAAGATTTACTGGCTAGATCAGAATTTTCTCAAAATTTACTATATAAAAAAACCGATGACCCCATGAAAAAGATATTGTTTACTGATGAGGCAACTTTTAGCTGGCGAAATAATTATTATTATGCCCTGGAAAATCCACATACAAAAAATTCAACAAGCGGCCAGTGATATTAGAAATGAAAAAAATAAAATAAATGTGAGGCGTTACTTAACAAAGAGCCGTCGAAAGTGTATTGGGGTAAACGGTGGATACTTTCACATCTATTGAAGTAAATTTTAAAAAACTGTTAGTTTAAATAAAGACCGTTGTATTTTTGTAATTCACAAAGCACACTTTGTGAATTGGGAATTTTCCAACTATCCACAAGATGTGCAATGGAATATTTGAACACGAATATCTCGCAAACGCGTAAGATATCGATATTAGCCAAGCTTAGCTTTTTTACTTGAGAATCATGGCTCTTCTCTATTTTGAAGTCAAAAAATTCCCAGCTTTATAGGGGAACAAAATATGAGCGAGTTAATTCTTCACAAAGTAGGTAGCAAGCGCCCTCTTGGAACTAGGTTCAAACTAGTACCAAATTCGGATTTGTCAGCTTTGAAAACCCAATTACCGATTTTAAACCTGATATCTTCAACCGTTTTTAAATTATCTCAATTTTTCGAAAATTTAGTTTCACTTTCAACACCCTGTATGTTTTTAATAATTAACATTTGCAAACACATTTATTGACTAAATCCTTTTATTTTGATCTCTATCAGTTATAATTAGCAAACTATCTCCTACAACTTTGTTTTATGACATTTTGTCGTAACTTCGCGAATAAAGAAGTGGGGGGGAGTTTTACCTATTTAGATAAATAGTCGTCTAATGTCCGTTTACCTAAATCGATTTTCCTCAATTTGGATTCATTTAAAAGGCAATTGCTGGAACAATCAGATAATCTGGGAGATAAATTATTTAGTTTATAAATGAAACCGCGAGGTGGCGTTACATTCAACAATAGCTTTTTTGAGGTTTTGTTCAGTTTTTTCAAATGGAATGGTACAGCTTTTATTACATGGTTAGAAAGGTAATTTAAAGAGGAATCATCCAGTGGAAACCCGAAATCGCTATCTCTGACATGTCAAGAGATATTTCGATTTTTCTGAAAAAATCAGTTAGTTTTAATTTTTACCGTAATATTAAGTTAAAAATTGGTCTTAATATGATACAGCTTTTATTACATGGCTAGAAAGGTAATTTAAAGAGGAAACATCCAGTGAAAACCCGAAATCGATATCTCTGACATGTCAAGAGATATTTCGATTTTTCTGAAAAAATCAGTTAGTTTTAATTTTTACCGTAATATTAAGTTAAAAATTGGTCTCAATATGGTACAGCTTTTATTACATGGCTAGAAAGGTAATTTAAAGAGGAATCATCCAGTGAAAACCCTAAATCGATATCTCTGACATATCAAGAGATATTTCGATTTTTCATAAAGTGTGAAAGAAGGCAAACATTAGGTTAATATTTTTTTAACTTAATGCAGGTAGTAATGAAATAATAACTGATTTTTTTCAGAAAAATCGAAATATCTCTTGACATGTCAGAGATATCGATTTCGGGTTTTCACTGGATGATTCCTCTTTAAATTCCTGGATGATTCCTATATAAATATATATATATATATATATATATATATATATATATATATATATATATATATATATATATATATATATATATATATATACATAATGTTGAGTAATTTCTGATAATTTTGAAACTAGATGATAAGATTGGTCATACAATTTTAAAAGTGTTTTTGACGTAATAAATTAATTTACTACCGTTAATTAGAACGTGGCATACTAAGTATCAACCAAAACAATAAAAAAGCCCAATATCACCACATGTTTTCTTTTTATTACAAGGACAAATCTACTACAAACTCACTCTAGCACTTTTTCTTATCATTAAGAATTAGATTTTTTATTTTCTCCAAGGATCGGCTACAGTTTAATCGTCCTTTACAAAAATACCTTCCGGTGTTGTTTTTAAAATTTACGGACCTATTATTCGAACACGGACAAGACATATTATGTCGAGTTGAACCTTTTTTCTTTGAGGACAGGAAAGATGGCCAGAATTTATTCAACATTGTGTTATTCTCTTGCTTTTTCTTGAAGGATTTTGGGGTACTGCATCGCAATATTGATGGCGACGTTAAGCCAAAATTTGAACAGGACCTAGTTTTATTAGGGCAATCTACACAACTGTTGTTTTTATGATGTTCTTTATATCTTGATTGACTAGAGCTTCTGCTTCTGCATTTGCTCTTTCTTTTATGGCGTTTCTTTCTTGTTTGAAAGATGCCTTCAATTCGTTCTATTTCATCTTTTAAACATATTGGAGATACTGTATGAATTTTAGCAGCTGGTGATAATATGAAATATTTATTATTTTTCTGTGTGACGAAATGGGTGTCTTCCGCGCTCAGAAGTGTACTGTGGACTTGACTTTCAACATCTCCAGATAACCGATAATTTTGCTCCATATATTTCACCAGGTCGCATATTTTCACTCCAATACCTTGTTCTGATTGAAGCATGTTAAGGGATGATAAGACGTCGTGAAAAAAACTAGTTTTCGCATGGCATCTTTTGACGGGAACCATAATACTGAGTGAAATTTACATTTAGCTTACAATAAAAATGATTGATGTATAGTTGTCAAATACTGTCTCCGTCGAGTGAATTTTCTTATTCTTCTTCTTTTGCTTTTGACTGTCTAAATGTAGGAGAACAATTATATAATCAAATAAGTGTAATAGTTGTCTATGGTTTAGAGATAGTTTATTTATTTTAGTATATCGCTAAGTTATGAAACCTTCTTCTTCTTTTATATATGAACCATCTTGTCTGTTTTTCTTCAGTACGTTCCTAATAGATTGTCATTCTATCGACCACATATCGTGGTCCTATTAGAAAATAGTATCATGTTACCCTATCGATTCTATTATATGTTCATTGAATAAAATATGTATAAAAAAGAATGAAATAAGCATTTCTTCACAGATAAAATAAAGTTAAAAAAACAGTGAATACGGAATGATAATTTGTACGAAATTACAGGGGATATGTTCTAAGGTTATAAAATAAAAGGAAAACATATATAATAAAATCAATTTAAAGATAGATTTTTTTACAATATTAATAACTATTCAGGGTTTGGCAATAGTTTAAAGAATATAGTATTTTTTTCTTGCTTTGCTACTTTTAAAAGGTCTTTCAATTCGGACTGATATTCGGCTTTGGCATTAACAATTCGCCTTTTAAAAGCAAGACTTATTTGTATAGATGAGTCAATTTTTATGAAGAAATCAGAAAACTTATTTACCATTCGTAAACCTTCACTTCGGTTTTTCAAGTTTAATGTCACCTCTTCGGTGCTCATTGAAGCTTTCTCTTCAATGGAATGGGCGATTCAAACAATTTTTGAATGTCACTTCATTCTATCTGTTCGAAACCATCTCGTTCTATGCCATTCTTAACTTAAGCGTGGTTTTCAGTTAATGTTTGAATTTGCAGGATTCTTTATCATTACGGACAGTTAGATCAGGCACAACTTTTTCCAGCATGATTTCAATGTGTATGGTTTCAGCTCTAGCAATAATTCTTTTATGTTAACAATGCACTTTGCTATGTCAAAATTTTTCCAGCATTGCATAACTTTCATATCAGGATCACATTCCATGGAGTCCAGTATGATTTTAAAGGTTTATCTAATGTAATAAAACTTAAAGGCATGGATTATTCCTTGGTCTATAGGTAGCCGTAAGGCAGTTGTGTTAGGAGGCAAACATTTCACTTTTATATTTGTATGCATTACGAGGGTGACCTGGACAATTGTCCAGAATTAGAACTGCCATGAAGTCTAAATATTTTTCTTTAAATAAGTTTCAACTTCAGGAACAAAACAATCCTGGAACCAGTCACAGAAAATGACACTTGTAACCCACGCTTTCTTGTTTGAATGCCAAAATACCTTATTTTGATTTTTCAAAGCACGAGGATTTAGCGATCTGCGAAGCATAAGTGGCTTAAATAAATAATCTCCTGATGCATTAGAGCATATCAGTACTCTATTTTTTGCTACCTGAAAACCAAAGTCGAACTTTTCACTTTTGGATATAAAAATTTTGTTTGGGATTATTTTCCAAAACAGGGCAGTTTCGTCTGCATTAAACACTTGTTCAAGTGTATTTATACCATCAGCAATTATCTTTGAAAAATCTTCTGGATGTGTTGGTGCTGCTGAAGTGTCTGCAGATGCAGTTTTCAACAATTTTGATGTTATGCAGTGATTGTTGCTTCTTGAACCAACCTTCCGATGCTTGAAATCCTCTATTCGTATGATCATCACCAGTTCTTTAAAATGTTCGTAAATATGCTTAGTTTTCTCACGGATTATAGCACCACTAAGAGTCACTGTTTTTTAGTTACAGTCTTCAATCCATTATGTTAATGCAGCGTCCATTTTTTCAATTGCTGGATCATGAACAATTTTTGCTGATAGGGAGGTTGAAGCTGTAGAATTCTTTACTTTGTCTTCAGATTTCTTGATAGATCATACAGTTGATACATTGGCATTAAAAAAAAACGTGATTTAGATGAAAACGACTCGCCAAGGAGTAAAAGCATTTCTAGTTTTACCTGAAGCGGCAACATGACTTTTTCTGTGTAGGAACTAATTTTTCTTTGTTTTAACTCTACATTATAAATCGCAAACAAAGCAGATGAAAGGCGTGCTATTCACAAATTATTTCGATGAATGACAAGTTGAAGCAATAAAACAAAAGATTCGGCACCGATCGTGCGAAAGCAGCTTTTATCAATAGCCATAGCCTCACGCGTAACACGTTATTTGTCAAAGAACTTTCGGTCAAGCGGCAATAAAACCTGTTTGTTTATAAATTCTTGTTTGTTTCGAAAGGTAACTGATTAATAAATACATATTATCCTGAAAATACAATATGTAACATTAGTTTTGAATCCGCGGATAAAGAAATTTTCAGTCGTTATGTTCACAATTTTTTAATTCTCGAATACTGAAAACGCGAATAACGGAACCGTGAATAAGGAGATTTGACTATATTCATACGTGTATATACATATATGCCACTACTAACATATGGATGGGGGGGTAATGCGGGTCATTGGAATTCCTTTTTTGAGAGCAGTCACAGATGTAACTATAAGGAATCACAGAAATCATAACCTAATTCGCGAACAGAATCGTTTAAAATACATGTATTAAGGAAACTTTTTGTTTAAAATTATTTAAAAAATCGTTTGTTAACTTTATGAAAGTTTTTTCTCTAACACCCTGTGTAGCGATTGAAGAATCAATATGTATCATCAATATGTATCAATAGTATCAATCAATCTCTAATATGTATATAATATGTGTGTAAGAGAAATTCTACAATTTATTTACATTATTTCCCTGCTCCATAAGATAAGGATTTTAGTAGTATTTAAAAAACATATTTAGACATTTTTAGTGTGCATAAAGAAATCATTTTACCAAAAATAGTAAATTGAACAATAAATAACTTGCAGATTTGTTGAAATGTGGGTTTTTACGAAGACATTTTACTGTGTAATCGCATAGTTACATTTCTATTCTGTTTGGTTACGAAATTGTTACGCACGTGAATCGGATTCGTGATCGGCGTGGGATATATCGAACGTACCTCAAAATGTTATTAAGCCGTTTTCTATTCCTGGAACTGCCATTTTTTATTCGCGTTCCGTATACTTTTTTAAAATACGACAAAAAAACAGGGTATTGCCGCGACTCCATAGTTAAATAACAGTGCTAGACGACCACCATTAAGTTAGCTGCATTTATAAGAAACGAGAAATCGATATAATGCAACTACAAACGTCAATAATTATTTTAATAAAGGCGGCAATTCAACACCCGCGTAATTCTCGTAAAGGGGTCGTAAAAATAGGGTAAAGCAACACAATAATTTTCTTGAAATCCATCGAAAAATGCATAATCAGTGACGTGCATATTTCCTTACCAATTTTATTACATTAATAAACATTATTAATGGATTGAATAAAAAAAAAGACATTATTTATTTTCATATATTATATAGAATAGAGAAAGTTTCAAATTACGATGGTACACTGAAAACTTTTATTTTAAGTTTAAATTTTTCTACGTGATTTTTCATTGTCAATTTATGATCTTTTCTATATAGATTTCATAGATTCTAAATATTTTGATAGTAGCCTAATAAATAAACTTTTGTAAATATGGCTACTAAAACAACTAATTTTCATGTATGTCACACATCGGTTGTCTGATTCTATTCCGATGACACTCATTGTGCTTAAAGAAAGAAAACAATCGCACTACATTTCCACCTTCATGTTTATTGCGGTTTCATCCACATAAGAAATACCAAACTATGAAAAAATGAAGATCTGATGGCTCTTTAACCTCTGACACCTTTTTTCTGCTCTATATATATATATATATATATATATATATATATATATATATATATATATATATATATATATATATATACACATATATATATATATATATATATATATATATATATATATATATATATATATATATATATATATATATATATATATATATATATATATGTGTAAGCCCTTTCGGATTAGGACCTCTCAATTGCCAAAATACAAAATTATATTTGGCATCTAAAATTAAGTTTAGCTTATGTTCTGATTTACATCCACATTCAGGACATGAAAGACCATTAATTAAATTCTCAGTTCATAAAAACAATTCTGTTGCTGGTTAAACAAAGTGTTCAAGTATTTTTTAGCAATCGTGATGTAAATAGAAAGAAAAGTAAAGTTTATTATACGTAAAATTTATAACTTGTGAGATCTAGTTTTTATAGATTTTTTCTTTATTTGATTTATTTCAATCATTATTGATTTATAAAACTCAATAAATATCAAAAATATCTGTTCTTGTGTAAATAAAGAATCACTGGGTAAAAGCAAAAAACCAAACGGAGACAAATTTCTCAGTGATTTTTTTTTGTAATAAATTTGCATAACGAACAAAATTTTAAGAATATAAAAAAAAAGTAAAGTTTTGGGGTTAGAGGCGCATCAGCAACTGAGAAGGCTATTTAGCGACTGGACCTACAGCTTAACGTGGGTTCCGAACCACGATCATCAGCTACCGAAAACCCCGGTCAGCACCCCCTTCGGGCTATCAACCCTTGGTTTTGTGCTTAACCGAAAGTATCTCGAGAAGCCTACCGACTGGTGAGTGACCAACGTAGAAAACCTCTCAGAAGACATCCGGCTTTACCCAGCCTCGAACTGGCATGACTGAGGGGGTGATTCCTTGTCAGATTTTACACTCTTACCTAGAAACATTCACAAGAATTTTAGAAAAACTTCTTTGCATAGTACGGGATTCGAACCCGGTCCACATTAACTGCCGTAACGTAAGGCTAACGCCTTAGACACCACAGCTAATATGACTCCCTTTAAGAATATAAAAATGTTTTAAAAATATACAAACTTTTAACGTTAACGTTTCGGGAAGAATTCTCCTCTCGTTTTCAAAACGAATCTAAAAATAAATTATATTAATTTCTATAAATTGTAAAAGATAGGAAGTAAATATATTTTTTGTGTATGTCATTGATACTTACATTGACAATTAGTTTTTAATGAGAGTGACATATAAATAAAGTGACAAATAAAGAAAAAAATATATGAATACGCCGCAATCATTCAGCAGTCAAAATATTTGACTGAGAAGCAAATCAATAATTGCGGATATATGTATTAATTGATTTGTTTTGTTTATATAAAATGAAGTTAGTTTATTACCATAATATTATTTGTTAATTTATTTCTAACTTAAATCTTAAAAATGGGAGTATTCTCTCTATTATATCTTTTACACCCTCGCAAATCTCCTTGGGAGTTGATTTTTCTGAACTGTCGTCCTCAGCAAACATCTGCGATACCTGAGGAACATTCCTGGTTATTGTTGTCTGTAGGACTTAAAGTTCAA
The DNA here is from genome assembly GCA_031761425.1 of Cosmopolites sordidus. Taxonomy (NCBI): domain Eukaryota; kingdom Metazoa; phylum Arthropoda; class Insecta; order Coleoptera; family Curculionidae; genus Cosmopolites; species Cosmopolites sordidus. Next base: position 65,709 of record JARFXV010001156.1, read on the forward strand.
AAACGGGAGTATACTTATCTTTTACTACCCCGCAACCCCCATTAAGAGTTGATTTTTATGATATATATATATATATATATATATATATATATATATATATATATATATATATATATATTTAACAGGTTATATATAGTTTTACTAAACCAGTTTTTTTACAGCTTTTGTTAAGTTGGTCGATGTCAGGTGTGCTCTGTGATGTTTAAAATTAATAAAACTACCGAATGCAGAGTTTGCCTCAAATTTTATTTTGCCAATGAAATATTTTGTGTTGAATCGTTGAAAATCCTGGAAAAGGTCTAAGGTAAATCAGTTTTATCGGAAACGCCAGCAAATAAATGGTTTAAAGCATTCAAAGAATACCGAGAACTGATTTAAAACTTGCCTCGTCTCCGTTGACTTTCAACGTCTTCAGCTGACAAAAAAAGAAATGAAGGAAATGATGACGGAAAATCTCTATTCGAGGTTAAACAAGATGACTCAAGATTAGGACATATCCACTGCTACCATTTTAATTGAAGTTTTTGGCACAAAATGCGTCGCTTATTTCTAAAGAGCTAAATTTTCTTCAAAAATAGTATAACAAACTAGTCAATAAGATTCAGAATGCGCTTCCAAAAACTTCAACCTATATCTGTCTACAGTCTATGTCTAGAGTCTTTTACCACCTAATGTCGTTAAAAATAGTTTTAGTTTAAAAAGGAAAACACCTTAGTTTTATGAAGAGTTTGCGTAAGAATGTTCGCCGGAAAAGGGCAGATTTGTTACTTTTCCTGATAAAGTCCCGCATGAGTTTTATCTCTTTTACAAGCTCAATTGTATATATATATATATATATATATATATATATATATATATATATATATATATATATATATATATATATATATATATATATATTCACAGCTTCGTCTTCAAAGTATACTTGAATTTCGGCAATTACCTCTTCATTGGAATGAAATTTCTTTCCAGCGAAGATTTTTTTGAGGTCTGAAACAGGAAATAGCCGCTGGGGGCCGGATCTGAGGAAATTCAGGACAACTCTTTTCTGACGATCGCTTATTTCCATCGCAACTCAGTTATTTCAATGAAATATTGGTCCTGCGAAGTTTGAAACAGCTGTCGACAAATGTCAATACGGCGGTGACCTTGACAGTGGCTTATCCTGGGCTAGGGGGCAGGAATATTATATTACTGATTTTTGTTGAATGTCGAACTCATCATGTAATATGATATTATTCTCGTCACTTTTGTAGATTTGAATTATTGTTTCATGTGTTTACAATATTTGAATATCGAAAATGTCCTTAATTTTTCGAAACTAACGAACAAATAAATTTCCATTTGTATTTGAGAAGCTTTTATATCGATTCAAAAACTGGTCAATTGAGCTTGTAAAAGAGATAAAACTCATGCGGGACTTTATCAGGAAAAGTAACAAATCTGCCCTTTTCCGGCGAACATTCTTACGCAAACTCTTCATAAAACTAAGGTGTTTTCCTTTTTAAACTAAAACTATTTTTAAGGACATTAGGTGGTAAAAGACTCTAGACATAGACTGTAGACAGATATAGGTTGACGTTTTTGGAAGCGCATTCTGAATCTTATTGACTAGTTTGTTATACTATTTTTGAAGAAAATTTAGCTCTTTAGAAATAAGCGACGCATTTTGTGCCAAAACCTTCAATTAAAATGGTAGCAGTGGATATGTCCTAATCTTGAGTCATCTTGTTTAAGCTCGAATAGAGATTTTCCATCATCATTTCTTTTTTTGTCAGCGGAAGACGTTGAAAGTCAACGGAGACGAGGCAAGTTTTAAATCAGTTCTCGGTATTCTTTGAATGCTTTACACCATTTATTTGCTGGCGTTTCCGATAAAACTGATTTACCTTAGACCTTTTCCATCATTTTCAACGATTCAACACAAAATATTTCATTGGCAAAATAAAATTTGAGGCAAACTCTGCATTCGGTAGTTTTATTAATTTTAAACATCACAGAGCACACCTGACATCGACCAACTTAACAAAAGCTGTAAAGAAACTGGTTTAGTAAAACTATATATAACTTGTTAAATATAATATATATATCATATATTAATAGTTAAATATATATATATATCATAAAAATCAACTCTTAATGGAGGTTGCGGGGTAGTAAAAGATAAGTATACTCCCGTTTTTGAACTTTAAGTCCTACAGACAATAATAACCAGGAATGTTCCTCAGGTATCGCAGATGTTTGCTGAGGACGACAGTTCAGAAAAATCAACTCCCAAGGGGATTTGCGAGGGTGTAAAAGATATAATAGAGAGAATACTCCCATTTTTAAGATTTAAGTTAGAAATAAATTAACAAATAATATTATGGTAATAAACTAACTTCATTTTATATAAACAAAACAAATCAATTAATACATATATCGGCAATTATTGATTTGCTTCTCAGTCAACTATTTTGACTGCTGAATGATTGCGGCGTATTCATATATTTTTTTCTTTATTTGTCACATTATTTATATGTCACTCTCATTAAAAACTAATTGTCAATGTAAGTATCAATGACATACACAAAAAATATATTTACTTCCTATCTTTTACAATTTATAGAAATTAATATAATTTATTTTTAGATTCGTTTTGAAAACGAGAGGAGAATTCTTCCCGAAACGTTAACGTTAAAAGTTTGTATATTTTTAAAACATTTTTATATTCTTAAAGGGAGTCACATTAGCTGTGGTGTCTAAAGCGTTAGCCTTACGTTACGGCAGTTAATGTGGACCGGGTTCGAATCCCGTACTATGCAAAGAAGTTTTTCTAAAATTCTTGTGAATGTTTCTAGGTAAGAGTGTAAAATCTGACAAGGAATCACCCCCTCAGTCATGCCAGTTCGAGGCTGGGTAAAGCCGGATGTCTTCTGAGAGGTTTTCTACGTTGGTCACTCACCAGTCGGTAGGCTTCTCGAGATACTTTCGGTTAAGCACAAAACCAAGGGTTGATAGCCCGAAGGGGGTGCTGACCGGGGTTTTCGGTACCTGATGATCGTGGTTCGGAACCCACGTTAAGCTGTAGGTCCAGTCGCTAAATAGCCTTCTCAGTTGCTGATGGGCCTCTAACCCCAAAACTTTATTTTTTTTTTATATTCTTAAAATTTTGTTCGTTAGGCAAATTTATTACAAAAAAAAATCACTGAGAAATTTGTCTCCGTTTGGTTTTTTGCTTTTACCCAGTGATTCTTTATTTACACAAGAACAGATATTTTTGATATTTATTGAGTTTTATAAATCAATAATGATTGAAATAAATCAAATAAAGAAAAAATCTATAAAAACTAGATCTCACAAGTTATAAATTTTACGTATAATAAACTTTTCTTTCTATTTACATCACGATTGGTAAAAAATACTTGAACACTTTGTTTAACCAGCAACAGAATTGTTTTTATGAACTGAGAATTTAATTAATGGTCTTTCATGTCCTGAGTGTTGATGTAAATCAACAACTAAACTTAATTTTAGATGCCAAATATAATTTTGTATTTTGGCAATTGAGAGGTCCAAATCCGAAAGGGCTTACATGGTGCATAGTAAATTGATGAATTTCTGTTAAATAAAAGTATTGTATTGTATCCACGATTTTCTAACGAAGTTAACATGTTGAGCAATTAGATTCCAACACACTTATTTATGGTTAGAAATACGACCACGAAATAATTTTTTTACACCAACGTATTTAGCTGTAAAATTTTTAATGTATCATATCAGCATATGTTCATTTCAATGTATGAAAGAATCGTCCAAATCCTATACGCAATTTGCCATATTGCCACATTTGCACGCAAATGCAATACGAAAACAAAAAAATATCGTTAGCCATTTCCTCTTCTATCCCCCCGTTTAATCCGGATGATTCAAATTGCTTATTACTTTCAATTAGTTTTATGAACGACCTCAGATTGCATGCAATTAAAATTCGTGTTGAAGCTTTTTGTTGATTAAAACTTTAAATCTTCGCTCTTTTCGGCTAGGCCATACGAGTTATATGGGGCAGGTTTCGGACAGAAAAAAAACTGTTTCGTCCTAAATTATAATAACCAATTTGAATTAAATGTTACGAATGAATATAGAGAACCGGTTCCATTGTTATAATGCGTTCGTTTTGAACATATGTAATTATGTTTTTAATTGCTCGCTTCGTTATGAAATATTTTAAATCATTTTTCACATAAATATTTTTAGTAGAGTTTTGTGTGATGCACATATTGCTATACTTATTTCCGGAAATAAAAGAGGACTTTATTTTGAAAATACTAGTTAATTAGAGGAGGATTTTTGGTTTAACTCTAATTGGAAGCACTTTTACTATTATTTTTTTTTAGGTTGTATCTTTTAAATTCATCAGTTTTTCAATTAAGCGTCCATAAAGGTTCTATTACACAGTGTTAGATATTTATTTTGTAAAATTAATAACTGAATTCAATAAAACCTATGTAGAAGTTTTGAAAAACAATTTTTTGCGTAAGTTCAACTTACTGTCATTTTGGGTTTTGGAACCGTTTTTTTGACCGGTTTGTTTACAAACGTTGCCTACACTAGTCGAACTCTGCGATTTTTAAAATGGATAAAAATACTGAATAAAGAGTTTGCCTTAAATGTTGTCTTGCCAAGAAAACTTCTTGTACTGAATCATTGAAACTGTTGGAAAAGCCCACAGCAAGTGAGCTTTATCTAAAATACGAGAACATGGTCAAGCAATTCAAGAACGCCAAGAGTTCAACCTTCAACCTTCCAATACTTCAACGTCTTCGATTGACGAAAACATCAATCTCGACGTTGAAGGAAATAGTGATGGAATAAATCATAAACTAACAGAGGTTCAGGATCTTGGAGCATGGCTCAGGATCTGGAGCATCATCGGAATTCATTTCTACCATTTTAAGTGATGTGGATATGAAACGCATCGCAGAACAGGTTGTTAAATTTATACAGGAAATACATAGGAACAGGAAGAGAAATTGTATTCAAAGGGGGCACCCCAAACAAGTTGCTGAAAACATGATGGAATGGACCAATTCGAATTGATGGAATTTAATATGTTAAATAGTCAACACATTTCGAAATAGTGCATTGAATACCAGCTGAAACCGAAAAAAAATACTTCAAAGTCGGCTACAAGTCAATGTATTTGACAGCTGGTTTCTTTGGTTATTGTAGTGTTGTTGTTCACTAGGAGATTCTTTTTGGGACGGGGCAAACAGTTGACAAACTATATTATCTGAATGTTATGAGGCGTTTGAGAGAGAATGTTGGCCGGAAAATGCCAGATATGTAGAAGAATAATTCTTATAATATTTTTTGTCATCGACCAAGTACCGTATTCACCAGATATAGTCCGCGTAACTTTTTTGTTCCCCAAACTCAAACTACCACTTCGTGGACGATCGTCTGTGTTCAGTGAAGCCTGAACAAACAAAATTTCCGGAAGAGGCTGATGTCCATGCCGGAAAGTGCTTACAAAAAATGTTTCGGCTACTCGATTTTTCGCTGGCATAAGGCCACGTGATATCACATCAAATAGGACCTATTCTAAAGGCGACAAAATATATTAAACCAATATTTTGTGATTTATTGAACAATTTCCATTGTTTATTTGCCATAATGTAAAATTAATTATTTAAAATTTTTAATATTTGTTTCAATGATCAAAAAAATAAAACTTGCATTTTAAAACTTAATTATATATTGTTACGAAGATAATATTTAATATTTTTTTTTAACCTAATAATTTTTAAAGAAACACATCTGCTAGATGAGTTTATGTGTTATATGTGTTATGATGTGTATTGATGATTCTGAGCAATGTTTGGAGATGTTTACCCGAAATTAAGAAAAAATTATGCGGTATATGACAATAGATGAAATGCAATGATAGATGCATCACTACACTCCGGAGTCAAATGGGCAGTGACCTGAGTTGACAGCAGCCGATGAAACCGGTCCAAAGCGACCAAAAGTACAACCATCGGCAGACAAGGTTATGGCCTGTGTATTTTGGGATGCGCATGGGATCTTGTTCATCGATTATCTTCAGAGAGCAAAATCATTAATAACGAATATTACATAGCGCTATTGGTGTGTTTGAAGGACGAGATCGCAAAAAAAGGTTCCACCAAATAAACAAAAAAAGTGCTGTTTCACCAAGACAATGTACCGTGTCACAAATCGTTAGCAACGATGACCACATTGCATGTAATTGCAAAATGAATTGCTTCCTCATTCGCCGTATTCCCCAGATCTAGCCCCCACCAACTATTTCCTGTTCTCAGACATCCTAAGGTGCTCGCTGGAAAAAAAATCCGGTAATTGCCGAAACCGAAGGATATTTTGTAGGCAAAGAGAAATGGTTCTATAAAAAAGGTTTCAAAATGTAAGGAAAGCGTTGAAATGATTGTATTGCTCTTCAAGAAGAATATATTGATGAATAAAGTCGAAATCTGCAAAAAAGTGTAAAATGTATTATTATAAAATCTAAGAGACAATTCCAGGCACAGAAATTTTTTACACTAAAAATTCAATACAAAATTGTAAGAATATTATTACACTACTAAGACATTACCAACTTTACAATTACTGCTGCAAATTACTTTACAATTACACTCAGTTTACAAGTAAATATATTGCAGATAGAAAAGAAACAGTACACACTTAGACACCACACCTAGTTAAGAAAAAAGTGCTACAGAGTATATAAAATATATCGCTGAAAGACGGAATGTTTAACTAGAGGATTCACTTTTGCTATAGTAGTAAATATATCGCTGAAAGACGGAATGTTTAACTAGAGGATTCACTTTTGCTATAGTAGCTATAGTAGTTCCCCAATAGAACCATTTCCGTAAACGGCACAAATATTTTTCGTTCGAACAGTGTTCTTGCCCTTTTTGAAATAAAAATCTGAAGGTAACCGAAGCCAAATCAAAGCGAATTTGAACGCAAACATTACATTATTTTAAAAATATCTAAATAAACATTACTACATGAACACTGATTTTTGTTAACAAGCGTTCAAAGGACAACTAATGGAAAATCTCTACGATATTTCCAGACAAAGCGTTATCTGGTCGTTATGCGGCGTTTGGGAGAGAGTGTTCCCTAGAAAATCAAATTTATGGATGTACAATCCTAGGATTGGAAATACTCAAGAAATATAATCGATTAAGCAACACATTTGCTATTTATAGCCCAGTGTGGCATTTTTTTGTTCCGTAAACTAAAATTACTACTTTGTGGATTGCGTTTAAGTCCATTGAAACCATAATATAAAATTCGCGAAAGATGCTGAAGGCCATAGCCTAATTATAAGTATTATAAGAAGTGTATCGACGACTGGATTATTTGCTGGTATAAGTGTATCCATTTAATGGAGCCTACTTTGAAGATAACAAAATAAATTGAATGACTAAACCAATATTTTGTGACTTATTAAACATAGTAATGGTTAGTATTAGTAATAGTTGTAATAATTTCATAATGATTATTAACTAATATCGTTGTCATCAAGTACATCAATATTAACGATTTTCTGATGAATGTTAAGGAAAAAAAAACTTTAAAGTAAGTGATTGTGCTTATTATTATTATTTTTTAACAAATTACTGTTTATAAAACCATCATCACATCACCTTGAAATCATTCTCGCCTACAGATGCAGTTATATACATATCTGTCGGCTTTACCATCAACCCACGATAACATTTTCATAATATATAAGCATAATGAAGTATAATTAGTTTAGTTTAAGATCTGATTGATTTACTAGTCGTCACTTCGGTTTTGCTTCAATCAATCATGTATTACAATATATTTTGTAGCGAATGTTTCCGTAATAAATATTATATAGGTGCCTCGCTATTTATTTTATATGTTTACTTACATCAAAATATCTAATATGTGCTCAACGAAATACATACGAACATCTGTGCAGGCTGCTTGATTTAATCAAATTAGCAGAATGAATACAAATCTTACCTAAAAAGAAACTGAACTATTGCTTTAGAAATGATACTAGTTACTGAATGTAATAGTATCGATCCTTTTCAATTTACGGCGATTGTTCCACAACTCCCTCAAAAAACCGGGATATACCATAACAACGCGTCATCATGAACTCTTGCTTAAAACTAAAAAGCCTCGATTTGAGAAGGCAGCAGGAATCAATTCAAAAAGTTTCGAAAACTGGGCATCCAAAGATGTCGATAACGTGCAATAGTACTCACAAAGTTGTTAAAATTATTTCCAAATACCAATAATATCACAAATAATATTAGTTTTGTATTTTGGAACCAAATGTATGCAAACAAATAAATTACGGTTTCATTTTTACAGACCTGGTATGTTCATATGGACTTGAGAATGTCTTTGTATATCAGCATTTTATTACTTAAATATTATGATATTTATGATTTTATGATTATGCTGATTATGATTTTAGCAATGATTGCAATGTTTGTTATCCAGTTGTTTTTGCTCCATATATATGGGTCTGCAGCAGGTTAATCGTCGATCTAAGTCACGTCATCAATTGCATGCAATTGTCGATCTAATTCCACGTCAATCAATTGCTGGTTGTTTGAATAAATAAGAGAGCAGGTCTGTTAATGTAAATGTTATATGTGCTGATTTGTTTTCGTTTGTTTTAATTTGCCTCTTTTTCAGCTAAATTTTAATTTTATTTATGTCATTTTATTTGAGGAGGCAGATAAACTTATACACTGTGTTTTCAAAGTTTCAAAGGTTTCAAAGAATAATTTATTTTAACAGGTAGTTCTGCAACCTGTGCAAATAATTTTTACAACATTTGAAAACAGACCTAACTTTTGGATATTCTCGACCACTGTGTTGTAGAACTCGCACAGAGAAGTCAATTTAGCAAAAACCATTTATATAAAAGTTGCAGAATAACAAAAATAAAAATGTTACATGTTACAAAAATTGTTCAAAATTGTCACCATATTCGATTAGCACAAAATCTTGCTCGCGTATCAATGCATCATTACACGCGTGAAAAATAAAATCCCGGTATTCACGAATAGCATCACAAACGTTTTCGATGCGCTGTTGTAGTTCTTCCACAGAATGTACTTCTCCATCGTGATAAACGAACTTTTTTAAATAGACCCAATGGGAAAAAAACGCAGGGCGTTAAATTCGGGGAGCGTGCAGGCCAAGAAATGGGTCCATTGCGCCCTATCCATTTGTTTGGAAACTCATTATTTAAATGCTCGTGAACTTCTCGTCTAAAATGTGGCGGAGCTCCATCATGTACAAACCACATATTCTGTCTTGTCCACATCATGTAATATTTGTGGCAGATTGTTTTGAAGAAAGTCACCTGTCAGTCGACCTGGAAGAAAAGCTCAATATGCATGCCATTTACTACGCCAGCCCAAACATTTACTGAAAATCTGTGCTGAAAATGGGTTCTTTTCACAACATGTGAATTTTCTACTTTCTAAAGATGGTTGTTGTGGAAATTATTTACTCCATTTTTTGTAAATGTGATCTCGTCGGTAGCCAAAATAAATTTAGTAAAATTTTTATTTCTGTTGTACTGATGTAAAAGCCACTGACAAAATTCATCTCTTCTAGGATAATCTTCGGGTTGTAAAGCTTGTACCCATTGATGATGATGAGGATAAAAGTGTTCTTGTCGTATAGTCTTCCACACTTTACTATGACCAACTTCAACTTGACCTGCTATAGACCTAGTGCCCGTTTTCGACAATTTCTTAAATTTCTTCCTGAATCTCCGCCATTTCGCGTGGACGAGATCTTCCAGCGTGACCTTGTAACATTTACAAATATCCGCGAATCCGGATGATTTCTTAAAGGAAACCTTTCCAGGTATAAACGACATGCTGCGGCTGCATTTTGTTGGCACTCCCCATAAATTAATATTATGTCCACTACTTCACTGTTTTCAAAAACGTGTGCCATTTAAATATTAGAAAGTACCCAAAAATTAAACACGCACTATTAAGGAATTATTACCACTGGCCAAATCGAACATCGCACTCAAAAGAAATATCGTACCAGAATACAAAAAACTAGTCATACCCAGTATCAACAGTAAACAAATACTTTATGTGTTTACAACGCAGTGATCGAGAATATCAAAAAGTAAGGTCTGTTTTCAAATTTTGTAAATGGTAATAACTTCTTTATTTTGCAACTTTTATATAAATGATTTTTGGTCAAATTACTTATTTTTACGAGTTCTTCAATCTGTTAATATAAACGACTCAACTTTGAAAACACTCTGTATATTTATATTATCATACTTAATAGTAATCCGGACCTGAAAAAGGCTAATGATAGGAACCAGAAAGGCTGATGATAGGAAATCGCAGAATCATTTTTCGTAAAAGATTTTTGTGAAGCAAGTTATTATCTAGAGTTTTAAAGTTGAAAAATATTCAAAATTGTTATCTGACCAATAGTAACTACGAACAAAATATGGATATTGGAAGCATTAGAAAACAAACATTTTGGGGGTATCGGAGTGCAATGCATTAAGAGAGATTTGAAACAGTGAATTTGAATGCAAAAACGTCTGAGATACATAGAAAAAAAGAACTACCCTGTAGAACCTGTAGAAAACCAGAAACTGTATAATGAGACAAAAATATTAATAGTTGTTAAGGCACAAAAGTTGAGGTGGAACACACAAGAAAGTATTTGGAAGGTAAGAAGAGGATGACTAAAGGCGAGATAGAGAAGGATTTATAGGGAATGAAAATTAAAGTCTGTAGGAGAATTATCAACCAAGGGTAAACTAGACTTTTCTGGTATTTTGTGTCTTGCTAGTACCAGTGTATCGTTAGCGGGTAGGTTAGTTTTATAAACCTGGTATAGCAATGGTAATGTAATTAAAATATTTCTTTATTTATAGAACAAGCGTAGAATATTACAATATTCGTAGACAATCTAGACAAGGTAGTTATTATTTATGTATGGTGCGTTATGGTGTACTGTATACCGACCCATTTAAAATTATATAAAAAATAAACTTTTGATGAAGACCAGCTCCACTGTTCCAATATTTTCGATTTAAACATACCAGATTATATTTTTAATTGACTTGTTTATTATGAACTATTTAAAATTATGTAATACATAAAAATATTTTGAATTCATTTTTGGGGGACGCATATATCGCTATAAATTTTAACAGAAATAAAAGAGGACTTTGTTGTCGCTAATTTGAAGAGGATGGTCGGGTTACCTCTAATTGGAAGTAGTTACTATCAATGTTTGCAATTACACCTTGTTCTAAAATTACTCGTGCAGTGTTTCAAACAATTTTTTATTAAGGTCGAATCTTTGATGTACTAGATTGATGCTTTATAACTCGATTTTTAGTATAAATCGGGTTCCTAATTATTGTGGTTTATAAATGTTATTCACTAGTTCTCAATGCAGTGTTCGCTTTAGTGCAGCAGGCGTCAAAAACTCACAAAATCTCTTTGAATATTGTGACATAGATAAGGCACAGGAGGTTTCGGGATTGAGATTTCGATTGCGAAGCCCGATTCGATTAGATTAGAATAGATTATATTCTAAATATAAAATGCTGGAAATAATGTTTATTCTTAATAAAATATTTTTTTTATTCTAAATAAAAAATTCGAAATTATAGTTCGTATAAAATAAAATCCGATGCACGTCATTAACCACGTGATCGTCATTAAGCACGTGAAGTAGTGAATCATTTTTGCAATTTAAACTTTAATAACAATTAAAATAATCAACTGTAAATTAAACCAAATTAGTAAAAAATAAAAAAATATATATTAAATGTCTTGCAAGTCTCTTCGATTTAGCACTTCTAGATAGATTCAGCATATTTCAAAATGTTTCGTTCCAAAACCATTGACAACAATTTTTAATATTTGAATTGTTATTAAAATAAAAATATTATATCATTATCAATGATATTTATTAATATATCATATACAAGTACAAAACATAAAATATCCGCATGCACTTATATTTTCATTAATCGGAATTTGAAAGGTACTGGCTGGAATCACTGCTATCATCTTCCTTTAATTATAAATACTGCTTATCTTTTGCAATTCTTAATTATAAATATTGCAGAAGTTCTTTTCGATTAAGTACATGCTCTCTGTCATATCATTTCATTATTTCATTTTCTGTATGCTTGATCGTATTCTTCCATATCTCAGAAGTAAGAATGTGAAGTGCCTCACGTCATATGTTTATAGAGTCTTGTTGAGTATTACCATCTTTACCCATGTGTTTGTTATAGTAATTTTTAACAATTGCCCATATAAGTAGTAAATGAAATATAATATAAGTAGAAAATGTAGTGGTATGCGGGAATGGGCAAAACTTTGTGCCCATATTGTTCTGCTAAGTTGTCTACTAAATATTTCCGTGCTGGTTTATTTCTGAAAAGTATCCACTTAGAGAATATATTAAAATAAAAAAATTGTTTATGGTACATACCCTGTTACAATTGATATGCTTGATTAATATGATATGCTATATTAGTTAACTAATCTTGACAACGGCTATTTAACTGCTTTGGCATTTTGCAAGCGCGACTATGACAATAATAATTAATTAATAAATTCTTAAGAATCACCACAGAGTTATACTTGTTGATTCTTAAAAGAACTGTTTTCAATGGCAAGGTAAAAGATCAAAGTAAATGTTTAGATAGTATATTTATCTATATCTGCGATAACCTCCAAACATGTTAATAAATATCAAGTAAAATGTGACGTCACATATGCTGTCAACCGAATACAGCCGCTAAATTTGAAATTTATTGAATACATTCTATTTGATTATTTCATTATTTAATTTTTATAGTGGTATTTCTGTTGTTTTTCAATAGTGTAATCGATGACATGCATCGGATTTTAATTTGTACAAATTATGGTTGGTACAAAATAAAATCCGATGCAGGTCATTAAGCACGTGATTAACATTTAAATGGCCCTGTTGCCAGAATGTAATTACATATCATAACCTTACCTTATCGAATTATTTTTACAATTTAAACTTTAATAACAATACAAAAATAAACTCTAAATTAGAACTACTAAATTACTAACAAAAAATTATAATGAGTGTTGAAAGTATTGCAAGTGTCGTCGATTTAGTACCTCTAGATAGATTCAGCACATTTCAAAATGCTTCGTTCAAAAACCATCGACATTTTATAACATTTGAATGGTTGTTAAAATTTGAATGGTGGTTAAAAAGATTATGTAATTACCAATGAGATTTATTGATATACGAGGGCTGCTATTTATGTACCCGGAATAATAAATATAAACAAATATTTATCATTGACAATGGTTTTATTGTTTTTCAAAATATTCTCCGCGATGATCGATACACTTTTGCCAATGTTTGAACCAATTTTTATAACACTTTTTTCATTTCGATTGAGTTATCTTTAAAACATGCATTTTGAACGCATCAACCGCTTATTAAATTTGTGTAATGTAGTTCTGCTGTTCTTCAACAGCGTCATCGATGACGTGCATCGGATTTTATTTTGTGCCAACCAGTGGCGGCTCGTGAGGGAGGGTGTTGGGGCTCCGCCCCTCCAGCATTTATCTCAGTAAACATTTTTTCAGATCAAAACACCACATTTTATTTCCGTTTAGTTTCTTCCCTTTAACTAATTTTAAAATATTATTAAAAATTAAAATCTCCAAATGTAGAAGAACGTCTGTAAATCCATCACACCAAATAATGCGGATAAAAATTCTATCCTCTCGTTTTTTAAAAAGTTTTACATCATTCGTCGGATGTTTACCTCCTACCTTACATGTTTTGTTGGTTGCCAGAATTCGGGGGTTTAACTGCTTTCTAAAACATGCGATTTGGACGTAGATTCCCTGCGCGGAGCGTATCGGTAATTAGTTTTAAACGCTGATTTGACGGGTAGAGAACGTTTTATATGTCTCGTGTCCCGTATTTCGTTCGCTCAGGAACACTTGTTTTGATTTAGGATTTGCTACGTGTGTATACACTGAGTTGTACTTTTTAAATAAAAGTATTTTAAAATATATTAAAAAAAAAATATTGGTTTACCTCCTGTAATAGCACGAAAAGTAAAAAGGAGGAACGGAAAAGCAAAACAAATCTTCAACAGCACTATTTTCTTCTACGCTAGACTTTCGTATACATTATTTTGATTGGTAGTTACGGTTTTCCGATAAGAGTGTCCGAACTTTAAAATGAGGCACAATAATAACTACAATGTTTTCAATACAAACAATATGTTTTCACATTATTTCAAACATTATGTTTTCAAAGTAATGTTGATCGAATGTGTCCTTCAACTTCGTCTGGTCAAATGCTTCTGCCTTTTTCAAATATGGCGTAGTATGAATATATATTGTAGCCTGAATGTTTCATTTAAGGTCAAAAATTGTTCCAGGTTTATTTCCCTAAACCAGAGATTTAATATAACTCCACAAAAAATAATCAAAGAACGTGAGATAGCACAATCTTTGTGGCCAGTTGACATTATCATTTCGCGAAATAACACGCCCAGGAAACTTTTCTTGCAATAAATCGATTGTCTCGCGAGATGTGCGACAAGTGGCGCGGTCTTGTTGAAAGAAAACGTTGTTTGTATCCATATTTAACGGTTCAAGCCAAATATATTCTGTTAGCATATTTTTAGAGCTTTCTCCATTAACAGTATATTTTCATTATTGTCTTTAAAAAAATGGCCCTATCACCCTTCAGTTTAAAAACCGCACAAACAGTGGCTTTCTGAGGATGAAGAGGACCCCTGAAACATTTTTTCATTGAGCATTTATATCGACCTTAATCCTGCAATTATATTTTTTCACAAACCCATTAAGTTAGAAGTGCGCTTCGCCCGAGTAGATTATTTTTTTCCCCAAAATGCAGGTTCCCTTCCAAGTGCTCTAGAGCCCAATTCATGTCTTGTGTATCCTTTTATGGCGAATTAAAAAAAAATACTACAAAGGTCAGACACTCTTATTAGAAAACTGTTCACAAAAAATAACATTAATTGTTGCTGAATATCATATTTTATTTACTTTTTGGACAAAATATTCCTGAAAAATTAACAAAATTATTGATTCCGTTCCTCTTTCGAATCTTTTTTGTTTTCTCTCCTTTTTGAATTCTCTTTATTTTGGATTCCTCGCTTTGTGGGCCTTTATTTTGACGTCGACTTCTTTTTTTTTTAAGAAAAAGGAAATACCCTTTCGGTGTTGGTTCAGTTTATTAAATTAAAATCAGAATTAATAATATTTAAATCTGCATTGTATTATCTTTGACTTGTCGTTTAACCTATTTTTTATTTTGTCGGACAGGTGTCATCTTAACTGAGTAATATTGGCTGGATCTAAAAGAATAATTTTAAATGTTGTTCAACACCGTCTTTATGATGGAAGTACAAAGAAGGGTAATATTAAACTTGTATTTTAATTATTATCATAATTCTATCTATTATGTATTATTTAGACTATTTTAATATTATAGTTATGGTTTAAATCGTTTTTTTTTAAAGAAATAAGGTTTTTTTTTTAATTGGTACCATTTATTCGGTTGATACAAAAGTTCGTTCCATTTTTTTTGAGAAAAATTGAAGGAGAAATTGGTTTGGCAAAAAATAGATTTGCTTGAAAATACACAATGGGTTAGTGGAGAATATTAAAAATATTCAAAAAACAAGGAACAAAATTTTTCCTGTGCTCCACCGTAAAATTCTCAATACTTCAGTCGCCATCAAACGCCAACAAGCATCTCCCGAGACCGGTTTGTGGCCTTAAGCCGTCATCAGTCGGGCTTCAAGTTGTACGTTCGAAAGCAACTCACGGATTAACCAGGGTCCTGACCATATTAATCGATCAAATCGCATGAAAGCAGCATTGAAACGTAGATCACGCCATCCGGTGGTACGTAATACTACTACTGTCTAAAACCGTTCGAACCCTCCGGTCGCGGGAGATGCTTGTTGGCGATTGAAGAATTGAGAATTTTACGTGGAGCGGGGGAAATTTTTTTTCTTTGTTTTTTGAATATTTTTAATATTCCCCACTGGCCCACTGTGTATTTTCATGCATATCTGGTATCTGAATACAGGGCCTGGGTTTGGGTCCGAACGGTTTCAGACAGTAGTACTGTTATGAACTACGTGGCGTGAGTTGCATTTCAATGCTGCTTTTATCCGATTTGGCTGATTACGGAGTGATGACGGCTTAAGGTCAGAAACCGGCCTCGGGAGATGCTTGTTGGTGTTTGATGGCGACTGAAGGATTGAGAATTTTTGTTGGAGTACAGGAAACATTTTATCCTTGTCTTTTGAATAAAATTAGGATTGACGAATATAGCACGTCCGGCTCTGTTTAATAACCTTTCTTCTTCTCTGTAAGCTGTTTTCAAGCGATCATAAAAAAGGCTAGTCGGAGAAACCGGTTGGCAGTGTAGAGTGTGGATGGACCACAAAATCCCAGTCAAGTTGTTAAAGTTTGAGTCAGGTGGACAAAGACACGTCTTTTTAGCATTGTGCCGATGGAATGCAATGCATGTTATTTTGGCAATGTTTTGTTGGCATCAACCTCGGCCGCTCATACACTGTCATCTTACCGTACGCAGCACATATTTTTTTATCTTTATATATATTTTTATATATATATATATATATATATATATATATATATATATATATATATATATATATATATATATATATATATATATACATCTAATTCTTGAGTATTCAGCTTTACTCATTCTATATATTAGTTCTTCTTTATGCCAGACTGTATTAAATGCTCTGGATATAAGTCGTAAATTTCATCGACGTACTAAGATTGTTCTGATCCTCTTTGTTCGAACATGAACCAGTTGGTGATATATTCCCCTCTTTGTGGAGGCTCTTGATTGTTACTGTTGAGCCTTGGGACTATTTACGTAATACTTTCTGAAGAAATATTTACGGAAAACTTATATTTCTTAGAACTTAGGAGATGACGTTGAAAAGTAAAATAAGTTCTTTCCTTAAGAATTTCCTGTCTCGTAGATGCCGTAAGGTTTGTACCCTAAATTAGCCTTCTTTATCTCGTAAAAATGGTATTTTATATTGGATACTATGATTTTACTCCATCGTTCCGTTGGTATATTTATTTTTGGTGAAATATATGTGATGCTATTTTATCTGTTGCAACATTCGATTCATTTTCAACGGGAAGTATAAAAGAAAAACTGAAAAACAGAAAACAGTCATTAAACAATAAAAATCCATCGTCTTCATCTGAGCGCAGCCCTTTTATTTAGTGGACCGTATGTCATCGGAAAAACTCCACCTGTCGTCCGAACAGATTTATGAGCTTTCCCAAGAAAATAAGTCATTAGAACGCCTCTTTGACCTCCGGACTTTTGTTCTCTTCGGCATCCTGCAATCGTTTTCCTGTCGCTGGTTCTCGGCGGGAGTCCGAACTTTAGTTTATTGTCTTATTGGTCTTTTCCAGCGATTTTGCACTTGCCGGAGTTTTGACGCTGGCTAGAAACTCCGGATCGCCGGAATTTTCTGTGTTTTATCCACTCATAGTTTTTTTGTTTCGCTCTTTGTATGAACATAAATAAATAGCTAATTTACTTGGAAATTAGTACAGAATAGCTTTTATTTCGTTTTACATTCGTATTATTTTTATTCGTTTTATTTCGTTACATTTTATTCGTAATAATTTTTTAACATAATTATGAATAACTTTTAATGCATTATATAGACAGAAAAGCATTTTGTTTAAAACAATTAAATATTTGTTTAACAAAAAACAAAATTACATTGTCATATTCATCATAGACGGAGAAAAGCGATTAATAATAGTACAATTTAAACATAAAATATGTGCGATGTACTTACTGGATGTTATGTATTATGGTAAATATTTCTTAACTAGAGAATTGGTATATTTTCCAAATGGATGAACACCTGTAGAACCTTTAATGTTTGTGTGTGTGTGTGTTTATATATATACACGGTGTCCCGAAACTTAACGTCAACCGGGTGCCGGGCGAAAGGCCGGTTTTACCAGTTCTGCCAAAAATAAGAAAAAAATCCATGTCACCGTGTTAAGTATATTTTTAGTATATTTTTGAAAATCTTGATATTCGGTACCCTAGGCTATATCTTTAGGTACTGTGATAACAAATTTCCCAATTTTTCACCTAACTAACTAACCATGGTATTAATCACAGTCACAAATCTAACAATGAACGTTGTTAATTTAGTAAAAAAAAAGCTTTATTAAGTCGTGGTTTAAAAAAATATATCCGCTAACTTTGATGCTTCATCTTTTAAAAAAAAATATTACACTACTCTGGGCAAGTTATTTGAAAAGATGACTTTAGCTTTCTTTCCTTGAACTTAATTTGTGTTGTGCATACTGTGTTAGTCAGTATTTTGCAATACTAACACGTTTTGCCACATACTGTATCTGTACACCCCGGAAGAATAAGCGAACATGTATCTTATCTCCGGTGAATGCCGTTGTAATGCCTCTACCGCAGCCAAGACGATTGATTGCTTAGTGTTCATACGGCCGGTGGAAAACCTCGAGGACACGGCGACGATGCGGTTAATTTTAAATTAAATTCAAAATGACCCCATCACTTCAGTACGTGCGATTGAAAGAAACACTAGAATGCCGAAAAGTCTTGCTAATCGAATTTTAGAATGATACGAATATCACCCGTATCATGTGCAACGTGTACAAAGTTTGCTACCTCGTGAATACATTCCCAGAATCGAATTTTTTCAGAATAGCAGACGAACTATTAATTTGATTCAAACACATTGCCTTGGAATTGAGTTTTTTTGAAATAAGGTTCTTTTGCAAATAAAGACAATAATATTGTTTGTGGAAAGCAAAATGCCAATTGTATCACTTTGAAATCTTCACTAAATGGGCCTTCTTGAAGGTGAATGTCAATCTGTCTCTCTATAATTCGTCGTCGAACAGCGTCACTATCTATCTCACTCTATCACATTTGTCCATCTCAGTTATACTGGTGAAGTCCCTTTTTGAACTCACAAAAGTATTTTCTATCATGGTATGAGTTTTTTGATGTGGTCCTTTTGCAAAAAATAAGCAAAAATATTTTTTTGTGGAAAGAAAAGAGTCAATTGTTGTACCCTTTTGAAATCTTTACTGAATGGATCATCTTTTGAAATAACTTGCCCAGGGTAGTGTAATGCATTTTTAAAAGATGAAGTGTCAAAGTTATCTGACAATTTTTTAAACCACGACGCAATGAAACTTTTTTACTAAATTGACAACGTTCATTGTTTGATTTGTGATTGCGATTAAGAAATAGCATAGATATTTAGGATCACGTTATAAAAAATAACACTGAAAAATTGGTGACATATGAACCAATTGGTGATATATTTCACTCTTTGTGGAGGCTCTTGCTTGTTATTATTGATCCTTGGGACTCGTTACGTAATAATTTCTGAAAAAATATTTACGGGAAATATATATTTGTTAGAACTTATAGGAGATGACGTTGAAAGGTAAAATAACTTGTTTTCCTAAGAATTTCTTGTCTTAGATGATTTGTAAAATCTTCTCGTAAATAAATATGTATGAATATGTATATATGAATAACTTTTAATGCACTATGTAGACAGAAAAGTATTTGGTTTAAAATAATTTAAAAATGGTATTTGTTTAACAAAAAACAAAGTAACATTGCCATATTCATCATAGACGGGGAGAAGCAATGAATAATAGGACGATTTAAACATGTAATATGTGCGATGCACTTACTGAGTTTTATATTCATTCATTCTCGGATTATCTACGGCTGTCGCCGCCTCTCCGTCCCCAGTTTCCAGTTCGTTCTGTCGTGACACATGTCCTCTTGCAAATCTCTTGCTTCCATGGCTTCGTCAACGCCGTCTCTCCAACTTCTTCTTGGTCGTCCTCTCTTTCTTCTTTCTGGAGGTATCCATTCCAACACTTTTCGTGGCCATCTTGTCTCATTCATTCTTTTTGCATGTCCGAACCAAGTCAATTGTTTTCTCTCTATGTCGTCCACAATATCTCTCTCGATGTTCATGTCCCTTTTAATGTTTATATTTCTTATTCTCTCAAGTCTCGATCTCCGACATCTCCTCAAAAAATCCATCTCCGTGGCCAGTAGTTTTCTTCTATTAGTATTATTTAAATCCCACACTTCTGAACCATAAGTCAAAACACTCTTTACGATTGAGCTATATATGCGAAGTTTTGTTTCTCGCCTAATTTTTCTTTCCCACAGGACAGAGTTGAGTGCTCCAATGATTTGTCTACGTCTTATTATTCTTGTTTGAATTTCATCATTACTATTACCTTGCCTGTTGAAGATCACCCCTAAGTATTTAGCCCTGTCAACGTTTTTTATTGTTCCGTTTTCCAAGGGTAAATCGTCGTTGTCATTACTACTCACCGCTAAGTATTCACATTTATTTAAGTTAATTGTGAGACCAGCTAGTGTGTACTCTTCATTTAGTTTCCTCACCATATAGCTCAAATCCTGTTGGTCTTCTGCAACCACTATCTGATCGTCGGCGAAATAAAGAGTATATTGGGTGTCATCCCCCACCCGAAGGCCCATGTTCCAACACTTCCGTGCCCAGCCTTTCATGGATTGGTCTACGTATAGTTTGAATAAGGTGGGAGATAGACAACATCCTTGTCTTAGCCCCTTTGTTGTATTGAATGATTCAGATAGTGATGTTCCAATTTTAATAACCGTAGAATTCTGTTCATAGTAAAGTTGGACGGCCCGAATCAATGTTGGTCTAATCTTGAGAGTT
Source organism: Cosmopolites sordidus (assembly GCA_031761425.1). NCBI lineage: Eukaryota > Metazoa > Arthropoda > Insecta > Coleoptera > Curculionidae > Cosmopolites > Cosmopolites sordidus. The sequence continues at coordinate 86,599 of JARFXV010001156.1, forward strand.
TCCATTGCTTCCCATAATTTCGATACTGGTACACTGTCATAAGCTTTTTCTAGGTCTATGAAAGCTATATGCGTCTCCCTGTTTCGCTGGGTTCGTTTTTCTAGGGCTATTTTTAGAGTGAAAAGGTTGTCTGTGGTGGATCTCCCTGCCCGGAAACCGGCTTGTTCTTCCACTTGTTTATCCTTGATGTCTTCTTCTATTTCATTTCTAAGGATTCGGGAATATATTCTTCCTATTGTTGGGATTACCGCTATACCTCGGTAATTCTTAGGATCATTTTTTGAGCCTTTTTTGTGAATGGTTGATATATATGATGTTCTCCATTCGATCGGCGTTTCTTCCCCATTCAGGCATCGTTGAAACATATTCTTCAACATTCTTAAAAGTTTTTCGGGTCCATACCTTATGAATTCCGGGTGGATCCCTCCAGGTCCAGGGGATTTTTTTATTTTTGTGTCTTTCACAGCTTGTTGCACTTCTTTTAGTTGGAGATCTATAGGAGTTAGATTATTTATTTGGTGTTGTTTTCCTAGAAAATTTTCACGTCTCTCTTCCAAAAGGTCTTTAAAGTGGTGTACCCAGTCTTCATTTGTTATGCCCCCTAAGTTAGGTATTTGTTTTTTTGATGTTTTTACCGACTTTATGGTCTTCCAGGCTTCTGAACTTCGGGTTCCTCCTAATTGTTGTTCTATGTACTCACATTTTTTCTCCCAAGACTGATTCTTTCTCTTTAGGACTTCGTTTTTAACCTCCCTATTTGCTCTTTTGTATTTTTGTCTCGTCACATCATCGTTCTTTTGAAGGAGTTTCTGGTAGAGTTGTTTCTTTTCTTTAATTTGTTGTTCTATTTTATATATTATGGTAATATATATTATAGGTTTTATATATTATAGTTTTATATATTATGGTAAATATCCCTTATGTGTGGAGCTGGCTATTGTGTATTGCAGACGTGCAAGTTTTATTATGATAAATACACTCTAAGGGAAAGCTGTGAAATTGTTTTAATTTACATTAAAAGAAAAATTAAATATTAGAATCCATCGTGTGAAATAGTATGGAGGAATCTCCAGAAATGTATGTGGTACATAATTGGCAATTTCTCCATTCAGTTAGCACCATATTTGGAGAAGTGACATTTTCCTATAAAATTCAAATTGTCTAAGATATGTTACCTACAGGCAATAATAAACGATTGAAATACTATAATATATACCATCATCTTCTGACTTGTCCACTCCGGGTTACTTCTATAGGGATTTTTAAAGGGAAAAGATTACATTAATAAGCCCGAGACCATACAGCAGGTTGAAGACAACATCCGTGCTGAAATCGCTGCATTAGCACTAGATAGGTTGACCAAATTTGTTAAAAACGACTCAAAGTCTGCTACTAATAGTTCTCATTTGAATGACATATTTTTTAAAAATTAATTATCATAAAATTTAAAGACTAACATTATTATAAAAATATTATAAACATATTCTGTCTTGTTTCTTTTAAAAGCCATAAATAATTCAAATGATAGCTTAATACTTACCCCACCTGTTATAAATGGTTGAAGTGCTGAAATGGACAAACTATATAAATCGAACGAAAAACTGGTAAAACTAGAAATTATACTAGTCGCGCCATTTTATTATAATGTATATACCATAATTCAATATCGATGGGTTCCAGTACCAGAGTTGTCGAACACATTCACAGAGTGCTTTATATTTTACACAATGGAAACTGCTAAAATTAAACCCAAACTTTAGCTCAGATATGTCGTTGATACCGTCACTATATGATCTGAAAATAGTAATAGTAATAGACGACAGTAATGAAAATTACAGAGAAAGACCCTTGCTCATAAGTTCTGGATGTTTTAGAAATTAAAGTAAATGGAAATATCAGAACATCGGTTTACAGAAAACCCACATACACTGTATAATATTTGAACTGTTACTACAACCATACTACATCAAAAAAAAATACAAAATACTATCATAACCATATATAATGATAAGAATATTCCAATTATAAGTTAATTCCAAATTATATTTACTTGTAATGTTACCTACCATTTTAAAAACTTTATAAAATATCTTCTTCCAGAAGAAAAGAAAACGCAAGCTTACAAATTCAATTTAAAACTATTATAAAGTTTTTGAACAAAAGAACCATGATATAAATGTTCATTCAATAATATATTATTCAGAGATTATTGTTTAATAGTTTCCCTAATATTTTATTTACTGTTAATTCGTTTGAATCTGAAAGACAGATACGCCCAGTATTAGAAAAAGTAATAAATAAAACGAAATGAAGGATAAGGTCTCATTTTACTTACTCGTTTTTCTAACTGGACTATAAAACAATAAATTATTTGAAAATTTGCAGCAACATCGTGTTGCTACTCACCGTAATGCCCGAATAGAATGCTAGTTCATTTCATGAAGACAAGATATTTTATTTAAAGCTCTAAAAAGTGTTCGCATTATGCTAATCAGGTCTGATGGCCCGTGTCTTGGGGAGATATTCCCCTTTATTCGTTGGCTCTAGCAAACAAGTGCCGATTTTTTTTCTTGTACGAAAAGGGGGAAAAGTCATAAATGTCAACGGATAGTAAAAATCTGCTCGATGTTTCATTGTGGCGAGTTTTCGTTATCATATTAAACCACAAAATAAAGTTTCTGCGTTTTTTTATATAAAAACGTGATCACTGAAAGTGGATGTTAAATTTTAAAAGCACAAGATTACAAGATTAAAGATAATACAGTTACACCTTTAATATCTCTTGTAACTCACTTGGGAATAGCTATAAGTCACACGGGGACATATCAGGTAAATATGGGGATGGTCAAGCACTACAATACTTTCTATATCAAAATATCGCACCAAGAAATGTTGTGACCAAAATGTCGCACATATTTTTCGTTACAATCCAAACAACATATATACTATATCGAGAGTTTGAACTACTTTGTGGATAGTTGTCAATTCGTGATTAGTTGTCAACTGTGATAACTGGATCTGCACCAAGGTCATTTTCAATGCTCTGTTATCAACAAATCCTGCAAATCGTTTTTAAACGTCTACGTTTTACAGTCCACTATCTTACTACCACAAAAAAATCTCTAAGAGGTTTACCTAAATTAAAATAAAATTTAGCGCCTTGAAACATTTAGTGATAAAAGCTTAGATGTACTATTAAATATTGTGTCCATTAGTTCAGATATGACAGAAGTAGACACGGGAAGATTGAACTAATCACCTTTTTCTATTGAACAAATTTCAATAGTTCTCTTGCATAGGCTCCCTCAGTTATGGGAGCCCTGTTGTATACTTAAATATAAAACTAGATAGATAATAATCTATCTAGCATATCTGTGGATATCCTTTGGTGTTCATTATATGTACCTTTTGTCCAACATTGGTTATGTAATCTAGCCACATGTTCAGCAATCCTCGATCTAAGTTCAGCTATTTTTTTTTTCAGCATTTTTAACTTTAGTTATACTTCTAATTTGCTCCATTTAATTTTAAATCGTTTGTCTTTCCACTATATGTAATTCTAACAATTAGGGCGAGGCTTGTATGATAAATACCTGGCCTTGACAAGAAAAAACATTTTTACGTATAAAATTTATTTTATTTTTCATCGCTTTCACCTTTCAGTTCGATACATTTAGTCCAAAGTTTTTTCTATCTTTTGTATAAAAATTACGATCTCTAAAAAATACGTTTGCTCTAACCCTTCTAAATAAATGTTCGTTTCAGCACTGACACCATCGTTGGACCTGGATGCAAAATCTGGTGAATATTATGGATGCGGAAGCAATTCGTATCCTAACACATGGAATGTTGCCATGGCGACGACGCAAGTGTGCACGCGTGCATTGTCTTGATGGAAGAGGATTTTTTCCTCTCTAAATGTGGACGTTTTTCTTTTACAGAATAGTTGAAATGGTTCAGTAAATTGACATCATACTTTCCATTAATCTTTTTGCCCTTTTCTAAGTAATCGATGTGAATTATACCACGTACATCTTAAAACACTGTAGCCATGACTTTGTTTTCCGATAAAGTTGCCTTTGCCTTCTTTGGCGTAGATTCGCCTCGGAAAACCCACTGTTGGACTCTTTGGTCTCTGGTATACTGTGGTGAATCCATGTTTAGTCAACAGTTATAAACCGACGCCAAAAATCATTTTAACATCGTAAACATTCTATTGAAGTTGACACGTGTGTGTTTATGGCCAGTTGTAAGCAATCGCGGCACTCATCTTGCGGAAAGTTTTTTCATATCCAAATGAGTTGTGAAACACTTCATAGTGATGTATAGACTTGTATAAGCGCAATCCTAAAGAATTTGTATGGCGATTCGTGACTCTTGGTGAAAGTTGCAATTACCAATTGTCTCAAAACAAGTGGATTTTACACGGTAAATGAGCCCCGAAGATGATGAGGACGCTTGCTTTGAGCCGAAATGATAATGCAGTTGCCCATTCCTCCACCGTTGCAAAAACGAAATTGGTCAATTTACAGCTAGGAAATGATGCTGCATCCATTCTATTTTCCGGACTTAGCCCCCTCTGACTTCGTTTTCTTTTCAAAAATAAAACAAAGGAGGACACTTTTTAGGCGAAGTGTATCGAGCTAAAAGGAGGCTTTGAAAAATTATTAGATTTTCAATTTTCGTTCGAAACTTCGACAGGCGACTAACGTAAAAGGCCATTCAGACGATAGGTATCCGGTATTAACCAACCTGATTACTTTTTCTCTTATTTAATGTGGAATTGTGATTTGAGGATGGTCCTTAATATTACTTTTGTTTTTAAAAAATTTATTCGAAATCTGATTTTAGTTGATTATACTCTTTGTAAAATGTTCAATGTTTGCCTTTCAAATTATGTAGCTGATAAAACAAGAAAAAACGTTAAATAAAACAACTTTGAAAATGTTCATATTTTTAAGTTTAGTATCTGGAAAATAACTTTAAAAGATTTATTTTTGATCAAAGTTTTATTAATTTTAATCAGCTAATTTGGAAAACGTCACTTCCTTGTAAACTAACTGAGCATTTCAGCATTTAGGACGTATATATATATATATATATATATATATATATATATATATATATATATATATATATATATATTATATGCAAAGTAAAAACTTGACACGTTGCCAATTTAATAGTGTCATGAATTCAAATATTTCAGTAAAATAAAAAGCACTTATAAAGGAATAATAATTTTTTTCTTATTGAACATCAATTTTTGCTAATTGATTAAATTTAGGAAAAAGTATACAACATTAATATTCGTAATACAAATAATTAACTCTCTCTCTCAACTTGCTGATTTCTTGACAGGTTTGCCTTATTCTGGCACAAGGTTCATCTCGATTTCTGGGCCTTCTTTATAAACTTTATTTTTGACCATTACCCAAAAATAAAAATCAAGGTGTAATATCGGTAGGCCACAGTTCAAAAGGACTGTTTCTTCCTATCTAGCTCATAGGAAATTTTTGGTTCAACCATTGACGAACAATCTTTGAATTGTGGATGGATGCACCATTTAGCTGCAAATATATATCCTGTCGCACATTAAGAGGAATATTTTCAATTGCAATGATTCATTAAAGAAAAAAGGACCAATTCGATTCCAATCGATCCATTCGATGGAATGTTGGCCTATACAATTTATAACCCAGTGCGGATTACTTCTGGCTCATTATTGGGGGGATTACTTGGGGATTACTTCTATCTACAGTTTTGGGACGATACAACCCCATTAGTGGTGAATGTAACTTCATCAGTAAATATAATCTTCTTCAGGAAATGTCTGTCATTTAAAAAGTTATCTTGGGCCCATTAACAATAGTCTAATCTTTTATTATAATCACCTTTTTTCAATGTATGTAAGAACTTCGGTTTATAGGACTTGATTTTGTGACGAACGAAACATCTCCTGATATTATCCGTGCTAATATTCAGTTGAGACGATAAATCTCGAATGCTCATGCATGGATTTGCTCGATTTGCCGCCAATATATCGTTATGTTCAGGATATGGGTGTCTTGGACGAGGTTGACTTTTTTGATTTACAGGGGCTGCTTTTCCATGAGTAATGGGAGCATGTTGGGGATATCTCATGTTAAATTCAGCAGCAACTTCTCTGCTACTACGAACAAAATCACCAAACAACCGGATTATTTCGACATTTCCTGTAATAGTTAATTGCATTTTAATTCTGTGATCACCGACTAAAACTTAACGTAATAAACTCAAAATTTAATCTGACTAACATTTAACACTAGTGTCAAATTATTACTTTCCATGGCACACTAATTATCAAATTAAAAAATAAACTTGTAATAATGTTGTATATAGACCAAAATAACGAAAACATTAAAAATGCGAATTATGTCATAAAACTCGGTATGTAGGGTTAAAATAATATTCTGAACAACTTTTTTTAATAACTTTTTTTCGATATCTCTAACGCGAACCAAATGTCGAGAATTGACCCTGTTTGTGAATTCGTAGTAGTCTGAGTAAAGTTCGGATTTCAGTTGAGTATCTTAAAAAATATGACCCATCAACCTGTATGACAGTGTAAAAATTCAAATCTGTATTCTTTCAAATAGCGAAAATATGGGAGTTTGTCATGTTGACGACCGTCCACGGACCGTCGGACAGTTGAATTGACGACCGTCCACAAAATAGAAACTCTTCCTACTGTATATATGTTGTTTGGATTGTCATGAAAAATGTGTGTGAAATTTCGTTCCCAACATTTCTTGGTGAGATATTTTGATCAAAAACCTAAGGGTTTCCACGAAAAAAAATTGCAAAGTTATCAAAATTCCATTCAAAGAGTTATGATAGGAATTGTCATTTTAAGCAAATATGTATAAAGACATATTTGGCAAATAGTAATTGGTTTTTATTTACCGAATAAACTATAAATAAACCAATGAACATTGTTTTAACAAAATTTTGGTGGACATTTTGAATAATTAATTTAATAAAACAATTAATCATGTGTGTCCTAATTTGACATGAATCGTTTAAAACGTGTTCTTGTGTACAAAAGTGTGTAATTAGTGCTATTAATTTCAACTTTGACATTAAATGACAGTAATGCATAAGTTTTTCTTTTTTTGTACAAAAATAAACCAACTTATTCTGAAACGTATGAAATAAATGGCTATAAAAATATTACAGTTTATTTTCAAGTAATACCTTAAGAAGAGGGCCTAAGGTAATACCTTAAGAAGAGAGAAACTAAGAACTGAAACGTTGCCAATTGTTAGGAAAATAAAATAAAGTTCCCACATGTTTTTAGCGGAAATTGCATTTAATTGCATTTTGGATAAATGTTTTAAGGCAATTTTTTGTTATAAATAATGTAAAGAATCGTTGCTTAAAATAACGAAAGTTATTTCCCTTACATTCTATACTTCCCGTATATTCTATATATATATATATATATATATATATATATATATATATATATATATATATATATATATATATATACTGTATATATATATATATATATATATATATATATATATATATATATATATATATATATATATATATATATATATATATATATATACAGTGTGTCGCATTTAAGATGAATACACCCCCACATTTTCGCTATTTGAATGAATACAAATTTGAATTTTTGCACAGTTAGACAGATTGATGGGTGACGTTTTTTAAGATATTCAACTGAAATCTGAACTTTAAAATAAGCCTATTACGAATTCACAAACAGGGCCAATTCTCACAGGGATATTTTACTTCGCGTTAGATATATCGAAAAAAGTTATTAGAAAAAGTTGTTTTGGATATTATTCTAACTCCACCTACCAAGTTCCATGACAAAATTCGCATTTTTAATTTTGTCATTATTGTATGTATTGAATGTATTCGAATAGACGGAGGACTAGTTGTGAGAGATCACATTTGATGGTTAATTATTTGTATTATAAAAATTATTATTATATACTATATACTTTTCCTAAATTTGAACAATTACCAAACATGTTTTCTAATCTTAATAAAATAATTATTCCTTTGTACGTGCTATTTATTTTACTGAAATATTTAAATAAATGACACTATTGACAATGTGTCAAGTTTTTACCCTCCATGGCACACTAATTATCAAATTAAAAAAATCATCAAATAACTTCATTCCACTAAAATAAGAATGTAATTGAAAAATGCAAAAACTTTATAGCATTATCCATTTTACGATTGTTTGATAGTTGTCGGCACACTTAATATTAAAATTAATTAATAAGGTAGTTGAATCAACCGGGAGATTTAACTTTAATGCTGAGCATAAAAACAGTTTTAGGAAATTTCAAGAGTTTTCCGAAACTTTACAACCGGTATGCTTTCTTTATTTTAATTGCGGTTTTATATTCGTCATTTTGTTTTTGGGTAGATAATTTCAAAGAATAAAGGGGAATTTTAACACAGTTTGCTTTACGTTGTTTATATTGCGAATTGCGTAACTAATGTATTGTTTTTTTACAGGTATGTCGCGAAATATTTTTCATTTGTTCTGGGTGCTGTTGGTAAGTAACTTATTTTGATCTATATATTCTATGGCCAAAAAAATAAGAGTACTATTTAGAAATAAGTTTATTTTGTATTAACGAACAGACTATAACATAAAAGTTTATATATACACCAAATGAAATAATCGACTGATATATCAAATAAATATAAACAAAAATATATTGTAAACTAAATTTCAAAAAACACATAATTTTAAGAGTGTTTAGAAAAAGCACGCACAAAAAAAAATAGTTTAACCAGGACAAACTAGTCAAAATTAAATTATTAGTTAGTATTTTGTTGGATAGCTTTTATTTTCCAAAACTGCGCCACATGTCTAGCCTTGGAGTCTATAAGATTGCGGCAAACTTCAACCGCAATAGAATACCAGATTTCTTGCATTGTCTCCCATAAACTTGAAGAGATTTACCACTAAACACCAAATCACTTTTTTTAACTTCTCGACGCCCGTTTTGCTAACCATGTTAGCATTATCAGGAGATGATTTAGTCTAATTCTAAAACTAAACTATGTTCTATTTATATGAAAACCCTACCTAATGATGCGTCTAAAAATCATGAACCGTAAAGTTTACTAAGCCTTACATTAATAATTGAAAAAGTTGACTGAACGGAATAGGTCCTTTATCTCGGTTCATGATTTTCTTACATTTTTCTATTTGAATGCTTTCATATGCATCCAAAGCCCTATTATTATTAACACCTTTAATTAGTCTTAAATTACTAATATTTATACTGTGGTCATGTTCAATTACATGTTGGGCAATACAAGATTTTTCATTTCTCCCATATCTAATGTGGACAAATGTTCTTTATATCTTGTCAATATGGATCTTTTTGTTTGCCCAATATACCTTCGATCACAATCTTAACAACTAACTTCCTGCTGGAAGTTCCACCGTAATGGAATATGTTCTTCGGCATTAGGTCACATAATATTCTGTAAGATATTTAAGTAAATTTCTTTGGCCATGTTTTGTTTAATCCAATGAATTGGACCAAGTCCCGCATATGAAAATGAACCCCAAATTTTAATATTGCCAGCACCATGTTTGAGGCAACCAACAGTATTTTTTAAATTTAAATTTCCATTCACTAGACTCCGAACACGCACTCTTCCATCATTACCAAACAACTTTATTTTAATTTCGTCGGAAAAAAGAACATGTGTTCAATGTTCTCTGTTCAAATTATTTCATGCGAACTTCTCACATTATTTTAAGTTTTTTATTCAAATAGGCAACATTCTTTGGAATTCTGCCATTAGAGCCAAATTGCAAACGTCTCCTAATACTTCTCGTACTGATTGGTAACTGTAATTCCCATTTGGCAACCATCGAAGGATTTTTAAACACTTTGCGAATTAAACGAGTGTCTTCTCGGCTAGAAATTTATTCGACTAGAAGTATTTTCAAAATCATACTTTTTTTTTTTTGCCCATAACTGTGTGCATATTCCATGTGCACATTCCGGGTGTTGATTCCTTCGTTCTGTGAAGAGTCATGACGTTTCGCCAGGATTCAATCGTGGTTTTAGAGGCGATTTTCCAATATGAGTATAAGAAATATTTTAAATAAAAATATACCATTTTCAGTACTGTTTGATTGCCACGGAGTCCTCTAATAAAATAATAATAATAACGTTTTTAATTTGGAATGCCACCTTTTCTTAAGGATTGACTTTGTATGACACACCAGATAGCTCTATTTTATAACATATCCTAATAATCATCCCATCCATTGTGAGTGTTAATTTGACTACTACTCCACATGTCATTTTCACAGATTAAGACTAATGTAATCAAACCTCTACCTCATCTGCTTTAGAAATAAATCCCTTTTAGGGCGATTTTTGGGTCTACCTATTAAAAATGAAGTATCTTTTCATGATACCTTTATTTCCATCATAAAGTAAACGAAGGGTTTAAATCAAATATTAATCGTTGTTGTAAAAGTTGGTTCAAAAGAAATTATAAAAAGTTTTGGTGAGGTATATTTTGATTTGATTTTTTTGTGTGTATTTTTAGAATAAAATACGATAGGATCATTTTACTTTAGGGATAAAGTTTTTGAATATATGGTAATAATATGTTTATGTATAACTATAAAAAGTATCAGAAAGTAAGATGACTTGTTTTAAATCGATAGAACTATTTATTTTTTAAGTTAACATGGCTGTCCTTGAACTAACAGAAAATTCATATGATTTCGCTTGCTGTTATGAATTAGGAATTGATGTTAGAAATTATAGCGTTTTTTGTAATTGATAAAAAAAAATTGTCGATGATTTTTTAAATGGATAAATTTATCCACCAAAGAATTAGTATTAAATATATTTAAAAAAACGAAATTTCTTGTGCGGATGCATTAAAAATGTTAAGACAATGTTACGGCGATGAAGCTGTAGAAAAAAAAATTACGAGTTTTAAAAGGACTTTATTGATGGTAGAGAAACAGTTAAATATCTTCCACTAACCAATGAAGAAAGTATTGCCAAAATCATAGATATTACACTGTAATGGCCTATTAAGTATTAAAGACAAAACATCCAGATTCGTGGCAAAGCAATTCATGGTTTTTGCGTGACGATAACGCTCCATCGCACACCACAATGATTAATCCTCAATTGTTCGCTAAAACTCAAACAAATACCAATCTACAAGCACGTATTCTTCACGGTTTGGCTTTTCCTGTTGCCACGATAAAAAAATACGTCGTGGGCGCTGTTTTAAGTCGCTGACCGGTTTGAAGCAAATGGTAGTAAAAGTAAAAAATTATTTCGAAGATTCGAAAAAACATATTGGGATTTTATTTTGAAGGACAAAAAAAAATTATGAACAAATACATATTTTTTGTTTTATTTCCACAATTATCTTACTTTTATATTATAATGTAATGTAAATAAAGTTTCAATGTTCGTCCGTTGAAGTACAGCATTTATCAATAATCTAATACTGAAGAAGGATGAGGACTATTAACTAAAACAAAAGACCAATATAAATTTATTCGTAAACAATATGTGATACATACTTTAGGATACATCTTTTAAAGAAAAATCAACTTTTCATAATTTTTTAAGACATTTTTTTTGAATCCCACGTTTTACGTATCGATAGAACCATTATATACCTTGATATATGAAAAATGATTCACATCATTTTAGTTGTTAAGTTAGAAATTATAGTGCCTTTTGTAATTGTTAAAAAAAATTTCGGCAATTTTTTAACCATCCGTTAAACTACACAATGTGTCATGTTGATCGCGGTGATCTGACAGATCTGTTTTTAGAAAACTCGACAAATTTTGAACTTTTTAGTCCTTATATAATATATTAAAGGGTTTAAAATGATAAACAATTAACTCAACAACAGTTATTTTATTATGTAGTTACATTTTAAAATAATTGAAATTAAGTAAAACCTATTTATATATTACACAAAAGTGAATATATCATGATTATTTATAATTTATCATTAAAATTAGATTATAGCTTTGACAAACAGCTAAAAATAAAATAATTTAAAAGATTATTTCTAAGATGAATACAAATTTTAGGTCATTTAAGGATTTCAGGTCATTATTCGCCATCACTTGAAATTGAATCAGAGGCAACATCTCATTCTCCAATGTTCCAAGCAAAGTGGATTCTTGCATACGTAGCACTTATATTCTTTGATGCGCCTCCTTTTACCTGGTTTGCAGGGTAAACAGTCAAACATTTTTGGTGGTTGGTTCTCTGTTTGTACTTTATTCGAACTGGAGGTATCTTCGTCATCATAACGCCTTTTTAGACCTTCCGAAATATGCATAGACAGTCCAGTATTGTCTCATTCGCCTGTGCAGATGTTCTTGCATAAGTTTAACCGCAAGTTGGCCGAAAAATGTTCTCCTGTTCTTCACTTTATTTTTATTGGGCGAACTGCTTTTATCTTTGCTCAGCTTTTATTGAACTAAACGTTTCACAACTTCAAATGGTGAGTTGTTCAATCTAAAGGGCCCTTCTGGGTAGTTTCCTGCGTAAATTTCCATATTGTATGTATAGGGAAACGTGACGTCACTAAGAGAAAATATTTTGATTCCATACTTAGCAAGTTTTTTTGGATTATACGGCAATCAGCATTTCGTTAACCAACATTATATTTTGTTTAACCAACATTAAAGGCAACCAACATTTCGTCAATCGTAACATTTTTTCCTACATTATAATATTTTTTACAATATTCAATGTAATATTCGAAACATTCTCTAAAAGGTGCAAGTCGGTCGTATGCTTTTCTATCTTGCCTCGTTTCATGGCCATCAAAACGCAGACAACGAAGAAAAAATTTGAATCGCCTTATGCTCATAGTTAGTCTGAAAAGCTCAACCCCATCACCATTTGTACTGTATAATTCCTCTAGATTTTGATACATACCGACGAGGTATAAAAGTCCAATAAGCTTTATTTCAACTAAATCACTTTGTTTCGTATGCCTTGGCCTAGAAAATTTATCACAGATTTTGTCAATGTATTTATTAGTACATTCTACTATTGTATTCAAAATTTTGCTATTAAACAACAAGGATCAATCATCCAGAACAGAATTCACATTACTAATAGCACCTTTCATCCTAGGAAGGTGCACAAGTGTGGCCCACGTCTCCTTGTTTGATTGTATGGTGTTTTTTCAACTTCCATGTATTTATAATTTTTTTGTTTCTGATTTGGTGAGCAAAACAATAGTTCCATATATATATATATATATATATATATATATATATATATATATATATATATATATATATATATATTCTATATTATATAGGAAAAAATTAATTAATTAAATTAATTAGAAATTCGAATAGGAAAAACTTACTATCTCGGTCGAGGCGATCTGGTAGATTAAAAGTGTAAATTTCTGACCTGCAGTAGACTTGACGAACGTCAAAACACTACTGCCTCACTCCGCTTAAATAGTTAGGAAACTACTAAACACTAGGAACTGTGAACTCATGTTTGCCAACCTAAAGAATTCTACAAAACAAAATATCTCTTTCTGATCTCTCAGATCAGCCGCGACTAACGGAGGTTTAAAATGGATAAACTAATTGAGCAAAGAATTAACATTGAATCCTGTCTAATGAATGATATTTCTTGTGCTGATGCTGTAAAAATGTTAAGAAAGTGTTATGGCGATGAAACTGTGTTTACTAGTTATGGAAGGACTTTAGTGCAGGTAGAGAAGCGGATACAGATTAATCTCAATGAAGAAATCATTAACAAAATCAGATCTTGTACTGAGTAATCACCCAAGTATTAAAGATAAAACATGTGAAATGAACGGTGATTAATTTGAAGGAGATAAAATTAATTTGGATGAATAAATAAAAAAAATTGTGTCTTAGCTAAACAGTACAATTACTTTTTGATCATAGTAGTATATACAGTTTTAATCTTCCAAAGTTTTGTGCATGGAAAAATTTAAAATTTTGTTGTGTAGTTTGAGGACTTTTGACTGAGGCAAAATGCTAATACGAGTTTCTACGTAGACAATATGTGATGAATACTTTGAGCTAAGTTTATCTTTAATAGAAAAATCATATTTTGGGATATTTTAAGATATTTGTAATATTTTCGATTATCAAATAGGATTGAGAAGTTTAAAATGAGGAACAATGATAACTACAAGTGATAATCTCGTAAGTTTTATTTTTTCTTGAAGACCAAATAATGGCATAATCTTTTGAAAATAATGTCGTTCAAATTAGTTTCCCCTTTAGTTTCGCGGTGGTGGCTTGAATGTTTTGTTTAATGTCAATAATTCTTGTAGGTATATTTCTGTAAACCAAAGATTTAACATAATCCCACAAAAAATAATGAAAGAGCGTGAGATCCCATGATCTTGGTGACTAGTTGGCATTATTCGCGAAATAACGTGTCCAGAAAATGTATCTTGAAATAGATCGATTATCTGGTGACATCTGACTTCAGATGTGTGACAAGACGCACCGTTTTGTTGAGAGAAAACATTGTTTGCATCAACATTTATCAGTTCAGGAGAAATATATTGATCACCATTAACAGTAACACGATTTCCACTATTCTCTTCAAATAAATAAGGTCCTATCAATTTCTCAACCGAAAAACCTCAGAAGCAGTGAGTTTCTGAGGATGAAAAGGTAGGTCACCTATTACTTGAAGATTTTCACCGTCCTAAATCTTGCAGTTATCTTCACAAACCCCTTATGCCTGAAGTGCGTTTTGGCAGAAAAGTCTGGCGATCTTCAAACAGTGTTGCCACTATTATGTTTTAAAGTGGTGATACTCTTATTGGAAAGCTCTTTTATACTCATTATTATTAAGCTTTCTTTAATACCCTTGAAATTACTCTTACAAATATGAATTGCACTTGTTGGATTAGTGTATTTGGCCGTTTCGAATTCCTATTTTAGGCAATTTACTATCATATTGGCATAGATCCGGTGTTGTGACTCTAAATAATCGATATCTCATTTATTGTTCTAAAATTACTAATCAACAAACTTCTTGCAACGTGGGTGAAATAAGAAAAAATGGCACGGTGTTATGGTATATCAGGTGAATCTAGGACTTTACTTAAGTTATTATTAACTATTTTTGCACCATGGTCTTTCCAGCAAAACTTCCTCTCTAAACGCCATAGATGTTTTTTTTTGGACTGCGTTCTTGCCTTTTTTAAAATAAAAATACTTAATGTGGCGTAAATGCAAGCTACCCATACTTTGAATCAACTCGCACTAAACACCAAAACACTTTTTTGGACTGCTCGACGCACGTTTCGCTAACCATGTTGGCATCATCAGGAGATGATTTAATCAGATTAAATCATCTGCCAACACCTCCAAATCCATTACAAACTCAAGAATCTGCTGGTAATCAAGACGATAACTTAGAAATAGAGTGCGACCCAACTTATGAACCAACTACTTCCAAAGAACCACACTTATTGACACAAAGTGACCTAAATGATATTTTGATTATGTCGTAAAAACGTTTTTGGTAACCACAAAGATTTAATTAATGTACTTTTGATCTCATACAAAGCTTTAGGGTGCAATATATCCTTAAAGATACAATCCTGGACTCACATTTGGATTTTTTCCTTGAAAACCTGGGTGCCGTGAGTGAGGACCACAGCAAGAGATTCCACCAGGATATTTCCCTTTTAGAGATGCGATATCAAGGGAAATGAGTACTGGGATATTAGCCGATTACTGCTGAGGATTGAAAAGGGACCTACCGAAATCTAAGTACTCGCGAAAATCATACTTATTGTGTATAAGTGGATAATTGTATATGTGTAAGTGTATTTTCGTACATTTTTTATAAAAATATATATTTGAATGTCACAAAGAAACTCGATGTGTTAATTTTCTTTTATTAATATATTCTTATTCGGTGACCAGAGTACTATCTAAATTAAACAGACATTTTCGTGTGATACAAAAAAGTTGTGACAAGAAAAATGTAGTGACAAGAATTTTGTAGACCAGTGTTATTAGTAATACCCGAGGAAGTTGTCCAAATATCAAATCATTCACAGGCCACTTTTTTATTATGTTGACACGTTTAGCGAAGTGTTACTTATATGGTTCGATATGGCATTGTTTTTTCAAGCTGATATATATTTTACAAGTGCAAGTATTTTTGCCTTTTAAATTTCACGATGAACATGATTTAATTATATTTTCCCTAAAACACTAAGTTACTTGTTTGTAGCTATTTGATACTCATTTTGCTCTCTTTATACTAGCTCTAGATGATCCTAATATGGTTGACGAAACGTGCAACGAAAATCCACAATGCTGTATGAAAAATTTCCATTGACTTTTAAAAATTCACTATTTAAAAGGTGATGTAAAATGAATCTGAGGTTTGATACGCCACTGTGTAAAAACCTTACTATGCAAATTCGTGCCCTTATACATTATACGGTCTGTCGTGAAATACACTTAATAATATCATGACGTGGGTGGTCGTAGGAAAAAAAATTCTTAAAAAAAATGGTATCGTTTTGCTGTTTAGCGGAACTGTTTACGCAATTGTAATAAATAGTCTTCTGGGGAACATTACTGCAACGAAAATTGATTCCCCGGAATGTTACAAAAGTTCATTTTTACCGTTACATTGTATCGATGTTGTTTTTCATGTTATTGAAATTCACGCCGTTTAAAATTCATTATTTTTTATCTTAATTTAATTAATTGCGTGATTATATTATAGTGCTAAGAATAATAATATTAAATATAAAAATATTGCTAATTTAACCTCATAATCTGTTTGTAAACAATTGGGGTTTTTCAAGCAAAGAATAATTAATCCTTTTGAAGATGAAAAGGCCACATTGTTGAATGGAAAGCTTATAGTCCAACTTTTTTTGTTCATTAGTATTTGCCATCAGTACAAAACTTAGCCTTTAATGCATTTTCAGTTTTTTTAACTTTGTGTGAGATTCGATTGATATTTAAATTACTTTTAAATAATGATTTTAATGCTAATTACTTGTTTATTAAATTCAAAATTTTTAAGGAAGCCGTTTAGATATTAGGAATTTTTCAATTAACAGGCAGAAATTAAGTAACAATGTCTAATAATGCTGGTGACTGCCCGATCAATCTAATATTTTTAACATAATCAGACAAAATTATTTCAATGATCCTTCCTTTGTTAAAGTCCTTTGACTGTAACAGCGTTATCAATTTTATTTTTAATTTTAATTGGATAATTCAAAGCGTTTAGCGAATTCTCTTCAATGGTTTCTATGAATTTAAAACAAATTGGTTTACACGGTGAGGTATCTGGTGAACATAGTTCTTGTAGAATGGTATTGATTTGACTTTGCAAAAAATTGCCGAATAATTATTGCCTTGTGCAAAGGTGCGTTATCGTGACGCAAATCCCATGAATTGTTTTACGATAATTCTGGACGATTTATCTATTATACTTAATCGATTATTACTTAATATAAGATCTTTGATTTTGATTACGTTTTCTTCATTGGTTGACGAGGAAGGTCTTCTTGAACGAAGTTTATCTTCAGCTGCTATGAAATTTTTTTACATAGAATTATCGCCATCTACACACTTTCTTTTGAATGCCTCAGCATAAGACATTTCGTTTTTTTGGATGCAAATTCTTTTATCAATAAATTTTTCCATATTAAGAAATCATCCAGAAAATTTCTAACTTAACATGCCAAGTGATATGAAACTTTTTCATTTGTCAATGACTGTCATACCAACTTCAAAAACAAATGGTTGCATCTATACGTAAAGCGCGCGAATGTTTAAAACAAGCCACAACGCAATTTGTAATATATGAAATATAGAATTTAGCTTTGAGGATGGCTTTGAGGATGGCTTTGAGTGCAATGAGCTCTAATCCTGTTCCTAGCATACACACCCTTGCAGAAATTGAACCCTTGAAGTGCAGACGCTTCAGCCAGATATGCGGTTAGTTTTAACATTTTAATTTCCCTGTTTAGAATTTTTAATCCCCTCACAGTTCCTTCTTAAACATTTCCCCTCATCGGTCTTTAATCGCCAGCTTTTGAGCTCTAGTTGCCCACTAGCAAATGCCTTCTAACAATAAAAACAATTCTTGTTCTCTATCCTATTCCCTTGGACGAAGACTTGCTACTATTTGGTTATCGCTTGCGTATAGATAATTTCCGAGTCTCTCAAGGGCATCTTTTGCGCTGGTAACCCCACAAGTTTAGAAAGATTTGGAAAAGGTAGGAAAATACCCTACTTTTTCCGTTCACAAAGACCCGAACAATCTTTCTCTGGATCTCCCGTTAGTTCTTTTCCTAGACAGTGTGTTTCCCCTTTTTAGTTACCTGCAAGATGCGAACATTCTAAATATAACATACTATACAGGACACTGAAATGGAATTTGTTAATCTCATCAATAAGTTAGCTTCATTTAATATTGAATTTAGAATTAACTTACCAAGTAAATTCATAATCGGTTTGATCTAGACTTCAACAAAATCCAAGTCAATATTTTTGCTTATTTTATTTCGTTAACTTTCCTTATTCAAGATGTATAAATAAAGTAATATCCGGTTCACGAAAATACTTGCTACGGACCTCCAAATGATACTAGGGAACTTAAACTTGTACTGAAGATGCATTAGATATTGACCTGCCTCCCCTCTAAAACGGCAACCAACCGTGCTGCTAGATCGAAAGCTATGCCATTCTCATTACTTCGTGTATACACCTTGTATATTATAATATTATACATATTAATTTGTAAATAAAACTCGAGAATGCGGAACCCTTTTCGCCTCTAATGGTAAGATACGCTGATACAGCGGAAAAGATCAACTATACCTACGTATGCCTTTATGGTAAACTGCTTAACTACCTACCATAGTTAAAAAAATGTATATGCTGTTAGTACTATGCGGCACCACCAAATGACAAATGGTAAATTGCCCAAGTGTTAAGGTGTAGAATACTACAACTGATGAATATATACCAAAATAGTTGTGTATATATCAGCATTTGTACAGTACCTTATAATATATTATTATGCCTATATCACATAGTGATATTTGCTGTCTTAACGTTTTTGGTTGTACGGTATGTTGATAAGCTGCATGTCTGGTTATTTAATTCAATTTATTTCAATCATCAGGCGAATAATGAAGATATCAATAGTCTATACTCAATAAACTTTAATAGTACCCGCAAAAATGTTATTTAGTGTTAAAACTTCCTTAAAAAAAAAACTTTTATTTTTATTTTTGATTTTAGAACTTTTTTTAGAAACGGGCCGAAGCTAGGCCGATTTGGCGAATTTTTTTAAAAATGTTCGTAATAGTTCGAATAAGGTTTTTAGGGAAAGAAAAAATGGAAAAGTTGCCCGGAAAATTGGAAAATTCGGGAAAAACTAAGTGTTATTTTCTGTGGAATTTTTGTATGAACTCAACACCATAACTCACGATTCGAACGATGAATATGCGTAATTCTTTTTTTATTTTGTTCGTTATGGTCTTGGAAAAAAAACGATCCCAAACAAGTTTATTGAAATTTGGACAGGACAACGTCTGTCGGGTCAGCTAGTTTGATACAAATTAGTTATAATCATGACTTGAAGTTTTGTTTTGCACTGCAAAGAAACTTTTCCTAGCCATTTATGGCTCAACAAACATCATCATCAAATGTAGTTCTTCTTCATATTGGAGTATACTTAAGATATTAAAATATTGGGATAGGAAATGCACAAATACAAAAACACTGTGGCAATCTTTAAAGTTATATATGTCTGCCTCGTTTGGATATCCCGATTGGAAATAGAGCAAAGTTCTGCCAATACGTGGAAGCTTTAACCAATTAACTCTAATCTCCTATTTCCAAGCTATTATTTCTTACAAGGTGAACTCAGTTGGATTTTCCAAAGGAATCATCAAACGATACATGGTTACTCGTACGTTCGTACATCAGACATAGTCTGGGCGTATTTTTTTTCCAGAACTGGTTAATATGCTTACTCATACTTAATTTTATTATTTTTCAAATTTTAAGCACACTGTAATCTACTGACAATAATTTAACTTAATATCACATAACTTTTGTTCTACTTCAACATATTGATAATTAGCGTGTACCAATAAGGTGGACCGTATAAGAATATAAATGTGGAGTTTCTAATAAGCTCCATATTAGACTTCTAGTGCTTTATGAGTTTCAAAAGCATAACAATACCTGGGGCTTTGGACAATTGAGCATATCAACGTTGGTTTAAAAAATATAAGGACGGTTATTTGAATCTCTTCCATGGCATAAAATGTGGAAAAGCTATTGAATTTGATAAGGATCTCTTGTTGGCAGAACTTGAAGCTGATTCCAAACGAACCATCTAGTTGCTAGTCACAAAGTTTAGAACTTCATAGCACACAATACAATGGCGTTTAAAACAACTGAACAAAGTGCAAAAAGAACAAAATTACAACTTAACCATCTCCAGTATCATTTTCTTCAACAAATTGTTACTACACCAAGACAACAACTTTTGCCCTTTCTAAAACCAGATCTTTAACCTAATAAGTGTTACTGTCAGTATGGACGGATTTTACAGGAATTATTCACTATGAGGTTCTAAATTCTAATGTAACCATAAGTGCTGAATAGTATTGTGCTCAGCTTGATAGACTAAAAACGTCTTCCTTTTAAAATCCTCCAAGGCCGATTAAGCTAAAATGAGTTATTCTGCAGCGTGATAATGCAGGACCTAATAATGCCCGAATTACCCAACAAAAATCAAAGGGTTAGCCTGGGAAGTACTTCTCTTCAGATCTATGGAACATTTTTTTCGTGAAAAAAATGCACTTGAAGAATATTTTACTTCAAAATCATCTTCATTTTACAAAGGCGTAATAAAAAATGTGTATGTCTTTAAATCGGTTTGTTATTTGCTATAGATAAAGAAGTTATCCAAAGGTTATAAAATTAGTCACCGATCACTTCCTAATAATGCTAATGTGTTTAGAGAAATGTGCACGGAATTATTATTTAACTCGTTAAGTGATTTGATGTGATTTTCCGGAAACCCCAAACGAGGCATGATTTATGAAGTAGTATTATATTATGATTTTGTTTACACATGAGTATTTTCGGTGTTGAATTAATATCCTTCTAAATGATCAATACTACAACACCTGATATTAAGTGATTCAAATAAAAAATCATGTATAAAACTACTAAAATATGGTAATACCTTTATATGTTTTCACAATCTAAATATTAAGAATAATTCTTCATTTTAATATAATTATCATCGTAAATATGTCAAGTTAAACAAATATAACAAGACAAGGACTGTTTACAACTAATTCCTAAAATATGCAATTTACTCATGAAAAAGCATATTAAATATTCTAAACTTGGCGGGAGAATCACAAGAAGGGTTAAATCAAAGGAAAACGTAAGTTAAAATCATTTTAATTCCATTAAAATACAAATGGAAATACATATTTTATGGCAGTTGTTCGCTTGTACTTCCATCAGAAAGTAAAAGTCTGGACCATTGTTTTCCGACCTCTTTAAATTATGTAGAGTTTTGCAAATAAGGAACAAACCCCATTACAGACTACGGTATGACTCGGTACAAATGTATAACTGAAATCAATATCCATATTTTTGCAGAACATTTTTAATCGAATTTCGAACAAATTTATTTAAAGTTCTATAAACATGAATTATTGTATAGAAGATACGATTTGCTGGAACTCAAGCATTTGGTTAATCAAATATTTTGCTTACTTTGTAAGGAATTTATTTGCAGTTACATTATTATTCAATAAAAGTAAAATAACTTAAGTTTTTAATACTCCCCTTGATTCGTTAATGATAATTAATACTATTGATTATTATTAACGTTATTTATGATTATTACTTATTAATAATATCTTCAATTATTATTGACTATTATTATTGGGTATTAATATAACTACAAATAATAATGTAACAAAAAAGTTACTCAAAAAAAAAAATTAAAATAAAATGTTTAAAATAGTGTCATCTATAAAAAGTATGCATTTTGCTATAAGGAATATATTATAATAAAGTGTCTTTCAAATTGAACGGTTTTTTTAATTTTTGAATAAAACACATAATTTGCGTTGATTTTAGAAAAGTTTTTATTGATAATTAAAGCATAGTGTATGATATTTAAACAGGAAAGGCTATATCTGTCAAATGACCATCTCTTGCAGCTCCACAGACGTCCACTCTTATGTCAAAATTTTGGATGACATTTTGACAGGAATCGATTGAGGATGGTTTCTTATATACCTGACTTTTCAAGTAAGAAAATAGTCCAATGGTCAAATCATATAATCTTGGTGGCCGATTAACATCGACGTTTCTTGGAATAACTCCAGAAATTTTTTCTCTCAATAAATCCATTATTTCATTAGCAGAGGTGTAGCGCCATCCTGTTGGAACCACATATCCTCCAGATAAATAGTATTCAATTCAGCCCACAAAAATTCAGTTATCATATCACAATATCGAAGTCCATTCACAGTTACAGCTTCACTAGCAGCATTCTGAAATGAATACGGCCCAATTACACCTCCTATCCATACTGCACACCAAACAGTGACTCGTTTAGGATGTAAAGGTTCCTTATGAATCAATCGCGGATTTTTTTACCCCAAATGCGGCAATTTTATTTATTAACATAGCCACCAATTTCAAAATGTGTTTCATTTGAAGAGATGATTTTTTGAGGAAAATCATCTGTTTCCTTTTTGATCCTATTGACAAATGCACGATGTTTTGAATGATCTAGTGGCTTTAGTTTCTGTGTTATTTGAACCTTATATGCTTCATTCAGAGCTAAATCCTTTCGTAAAACATGCCGTGTTGTGGATTTACTGAGTCCAGATTGTTTTGAACGTCGACTAGTGGAAATTTCTGGATCATCATCAACACTTTCACATATCAAATCAATATGCTCTTGTGCTATTTGTGCTATTGACATAAAATAATACCACTGCGACTATACATTGGTATTCGTTTATGTTCGATCGAAACAGTTTCTTAAAATTTTTGAACAATTTGATCGATAGTGCTTTCAGATGAACCAATGTGCAAACCGTAAATATCACGTAATTTTCTAAAATCATTTTTCACTTAATGTCCATCTTTATAAAATAATTCAACAATTTTAACGTCTTTTTGTATTATGTACGACTCAATTTTTATAAATGTCATACATTACACTTCTGAAATGAGACTAGACCTAAGCAAATTCACAACACCATCTGTGATTTATTCTCATTTTAAATCTCACTTAAAATCTCATTTTGTAGGACCCGTTCCAAGCATATTATAATATTATTGTATACTACATGGAGTGAAAAGTGCCCTGTATTAATACGTACGAGGATCATTCGAGAAATTCTCCACCTGAAAGAAAACCCCAGATTTTTCAAATTTTTAAAAAAATTTCAGGGTAGTCACTTTGCAATTAAATACATTTTGACCAGCAATATTCCACCAACTTTATACTACCCTCAATATAATGCGATTTGTACAACTCTGTAAAATAAGCGATAGTCTCAGATTTAACCTCATCATTTGAGAAAAAAATCGTTAACAAACCTAGACGTGTTTGTGGATGGATTGTAGTGGTTCATTTTATTTGTAACCAAATGTTTAGCCCTTCAATTAGTCCAGTAATGAAGTGTAAAACTTCCCCGTGATGATCCTGCCTTTTGAGAAGTAGTAACCATGGTTTTTCCTACAGATAGAACCGATTTCTTTGGCGCACCCAGTTTTTAAATTGCTGCAAAAGCTCTTTCGGTTCGGACTCAACAGAATCACTTTTAAATAAGTCAATAAGTCTAACCACTCTTGGAAACTGTTCATTTGTATGCGTCTATATAAGGTGAGGGGCGCTGGGTGCATGTCAATCAATAGCCCTGCATTTAGGAGCGTTTCTCGGGAGCAGACCGTTCATTGTGTGTGTGATTACAAAAACAACGATTTGGCGACTGTAGTGCAGAGAAAGTTCTGCAATCATCGTAGAACATAAGTTACGTGGAAGACATAACGAAACACAATTATCAAAAAAACCTCTAGAGCCCCTAGATTCGCCTCTAAAACCTTTAGAAAGTCACTGTATGGGCTGCAATGTCAGGCAGTCAGCCCGAGGAATAATCGGCCCGTACTTTTTTGAAGACGGCAGGGGACGTACAGTCGCCGTCAATTCAGAGCGTTATGTAGAAATGTTGGACAATTTACATGTCTCTGCCACGAGGTCGTGACATTTTCCCGAACAAATTGATCTCCAGAAGAGCTGACATAAATTAGCCTTCACGTAATCCTGATTTGAGTTCCCTGAACTTTTTCTTGTGGAGTTATCTAAAATCGAAAGTTTGCGTCATTAAACTGGATTCTTTGGTGCAGTTAAAAGAAAATATCCGACACGAAATGGCAGCCATTCTAGAGATTATGTGCTGAGCCGTCATAAAGGATTTTTCTGTTCGTTTAAACGAGCGCCGTGAGGTTGAAGATTTACATTTGGATGACATTATTTTTAGAAAGTAATTTTTTAAAATGTGTATTTCAATAATTAATAAATGTATTTTTATATCGCTATATTAAAATGAAACTTTCTTTTAGGACACTTTGTCTATTTTTTATGTCTATTGTCTAAATGTAATTGGTCTATGGAGATAAAATGTAATATATTTTTGCAATAATTTGATATGGCATTGATGATTCCATATTTATCCATATTTTCCATATTTTGTCATGTAATTTTCTCTCACTACAATACACTTTTTCTAATATTTTTTCCAATTTTATTCCACTCTATTTCAGGTCGAAACAGTTTTTATACTCGATTTATGGGCTCAAAATGCTGCCGATGAAACAATTCTTCACTCGAAGGTACAGAAAAAATTCACATGGTGCCATATCTGTTCAAAATGGTACTTGTGGAACAATATTTATTTGATTTTTAGCGAAAGATTGAGGAGTACTTATTGCGAACGTTTTATTTCGATTCGGATTTCGGATTAATCTGGAAGTTATATTTCGAATGGATTTACGTAATGATTCATAACATTTAAATAATATTCTTTATTAGCTGTTTGTTCAGTTGAGTTGGAAGGATTCTTTGTAGACAAACTCACTTTAGTTCATCTTCGGCTTTAGTTGTGTCTAATATTAATGTCTCATCATCTGTATTTATGGAATTCAGAATGTCATAATACAAAAAAAAACATATCTTTAGCAAATTCAAAACCACCATATTTTTCAAAATGTTCTGTGATTTCCGAATACAACAAACAGTCACAGACAAGGCTAAATCTTCTTCAAAATGATTGAATTGATCCATATGATACTCCAGAAATATTTACAATATTTCTAATACTTAATCGGCAATTACACACTACAAGATCTTTGATTTTGGTAATGTTTTCTTTATTAGTTGAGTTGAAAGGGTACTAAAGTCCTTGTAACATTTGGGAACATTTTTTTTGCCTTAGTTTCATCGCTGTAACACTCATTTAACATTTTTAATGCACCATCACAAGAAACTTCATTTTTCAGAAAAAATGTGCGTAAAATGTGTGTAAGTTGTTTGCTGGATACATTTATCGATTTTTCGGCAACAAAAATGTTTAGCAATTTCAAAAGACGTTATAATTTCTAACTTAACAAGCGAAATTATATGAAACTTCTCTAGGATGTCAACCACAGACATACCAACTTACCAAAAAAAAAAACAAATAGTATTATCGATACGCAAAGCGCACGAATTTTGAAAACAAATCACCGCGCTTTTTGATCATAGCGTATCTGTACTTTAGGTTAGGCCAGTACCTAAAATGTTTACAATTTGTTCGTCTAGATAGTAAACTTTATTTATACTAAAAGCTAGATTGAACATTTATTATGTATTGTTAAGAATGTATGTGGAAATAATAATATTTGATATTAACATGATCAGTCTTTTAAAACACGTAATAAGAAAAAAGTATACGCACGTTAGGTATGATATTGTTATGGAAAGGCAATATACATTCGATCCATTGGAAAAGCTTCAATCAAACCGTTTAAATTGGAATTTGTAATGCAGTGATTACTAACAATACACTGGTAAACAATTTCATTGAAAATTATCAATTGTTCTGTTTATGTAGTAAGCACTGCAATTAATTATGCAATAAATTCGTAAATATTTAATCAAATTTCCAAAATTTCTGTATAGATAATTGGCAAATTATATTTTATAAATTTGTCGTTAATATTAATTATAATAATTATCCATAAACAATTTAACTATATTTAACTATTTTGTTGCAAAACACTGCATATCATCTTAAATTACTGTAGTTTTTCTTGAATAAAATAGTGAAAGTGTAAGTTATTAGTGTAATTGCGCTAGTGAAATAGCCCACTTAGCTGGCTGACAAATAAAAAAATTCAGTTTTAAATACTGAAGTTTACGATCCCCACGAAGAACAAAGAGATGCATATCAAACAGAAATAGTTTTTATACTAACAGAAAAGGTTTTAAATGTAGCAATAGTAATAGTAGTACTAGTAATACCAATGTAATTTGGTGTGAAAGAAGTCACGTTATAAAATTTTTTATGTATCAAGTTCCTACTTTTTAAATAACGACCGAAGACATTTAATGTAAATATTTTATCTTTTGAAGGTTCTAACTCTCTTAGGAACTATTTTGGGATAGATAATTAAAGTTCTTCTTCTTGTGGTGTTACAGTTCTTCTAGTAAAGCTTGACCTCCTTCAACTTTCGCCGCTAATCTGATCGATCACCCACAACCCCAGTTTTTGGTGTGCAATAGTTCTTTAGCATCTCTTTTTATGTTGTCCTGCCACCGTGTCATTAGTTTACCTCTCTTTCTGTTACCTTCTATTCTTCCATCCCTGATTTTCCCTGGTATTCCGCTTTCTGGCTTTCTGGCATTCTCACCAGGTATCCCGCCCATCTGAGTCGCTGAATCCTCACATAGTATGCAATATCCAGATCCTCGTATAATTGTTTGAGTTCGAAGTAATACCTGATTCTCAAATTTCCATTATCATTTACAGCAAGTAAAAAAAACCCAAAAGTTATTTTCAGTACTCTTCTTTCAAATACTGCAAGGATCTCTTCTGTTGTCTTAGTAAGCGTCCATGCTTCGCAGCCATAAGTGACTACTAATCGATGTTTTATATCTATCTATTCAAGATCTCTTAACATTCGTGTTCCTTGGTATAAGTTTAGATCTTAGGACAGATCGCAGAGAGTAGGTAGTTTTGTTACTTTTCATAATACGATTTCTGAATTATCAGGTAATGATTTCCTCTAATTTGATTTCCAAATACTCACAACTGTATTGTCATCGTGAATTGTCCAGTTTTGTTGTCTTCTCTTAGGTTAGTTCTCTTTTTATCCCATTGTTTTCTATATATTTATTTCGAGAATGGTTCTTTTAGCTTCCAAAAACAAGCAATCGTTATAAAATCATAATTGACTAATATAATATCTATAATTGACTATTTTCGTTTGTCCTTTGATTTTTAGGTCATCATGTGCATAGTGCGTCCTTTAAGTACCACTACTTAAGATATATCTCAGCAACCAGTCACATCATTTATTGACGGGCTTGAACATTCCTGGACCTAACGAAAACTACATTACCACGATCGATTGACATTTGTTGATTTTATAACGTCTTGTGTACAAGCCAAAAAAGATTGATTTACAAATAAGATCCTGAAACAAAGAACTGTTATTAAATTCAACGCAAAACTCGGTAAAACTGCATCGGAAACGTTCCATTTGATGCAGCAAGTGTACGGCGATGATTGTTCAAACAGAACAAATGTTTTTCTGTGGCATAAATGTTTTTTCTTTATATCAGAATGCCGCTAGAGGATGGCGAACGTGAGGGGAAACCAATTTCAGCTCTCACTCTTAAAATGATCGAAAACGTTTTGTAGCAAATGACCACAATGCTTCACTAAAAATGTTGTAAGAGGCTATGTATATCGGCAAAGAAACGATTCGACCCATTCTTCACGGGGATTTGGGTAAAACAAAGGTGTGTGCAACATTTTTTTCCATACACGTTGACGGAGGGGCAGAAATAACTTCTTGTCAATTACTCCAGAGAGGTCGTCGCAGCCGCCAGAAATGATCAAGGCTTCCTGAAATCCATTGTTAGGGGGGTGAAACATAATGCTTTCAATACGATCCAGAAACTAAGCGCCAAAGTGCGCAATGGAAGTCGAAAAACTCACTTCGAAAAAGTCACTCAAAAAACTTCTTCAAAAATCAAGACAATGTTTATTGATTTCTTCGATAGCAAAGGCATCATTCACAAAGAGTTCGTTCCGACTGGTCAAACTATCACTGGTCAAACTATCACTGGTACTTAGAAGTCCTGAAACGATTGATGCACAGAATTCATCGCATTCGTCCAGAATATCGCGATCCAGACAGCTGGAGTTGGTTGCACGATTATGAGCCAAGTTACATATCGTTAATTGTGCTTCAATTTTTGGCCCGACACCAAGACTTTAAAGTTGAAAGGGTTTTTTTTTAGACATTCAGGCCATCCAAACAGCTTCGACGCGTGCTTTGGAGGCTAGTCCACAAAATGAGCTAGAGCACGCATTTCAATCACTATTAAATCGATGAAACAAATGTATCGAAGCGAGAGGAGAATACATTGAATAATAATTCATAAAAAGTGCCAAGTATTTCGTATTAATTACATTTTCCTGAACCAGTACTGATACTTAATGGAAAAACTGTGTATAAATCGGTTTTTACATTTTTTTTTACATTTGGTACTCTTTTTCACAGTAAATTGGGATCAACAAAGATTACTGTAAGTCGATAGACAAAGAATCTACAGGTTTTGATACAGTTAAAATATTTTTTTTTGTCAAGAACTCTTCAGTTGACATATATATGTGTATAGATATTTAGTGAATTTTTGACAACAAAAGGGAATAAAACTAAAAAATATTCAAGCATACACTTTTGAAATAGTTAACAATTATATCAATGCCAGATAGCATATTTTTGGTTCCCAATATTTTTTTTTTCCTAACCAAGTTGATGCAGTTTCTACGAAGATTTATTTATTATTCAGTATATTAGAACAATGGGCCTAAAATGGCCTGTATATGGCAACAAAAGAAAAATAGAACAATGGAAATACCGTAAAAGGGCGATTGGATCCAGTCATGATGCGAGCTGCTTCTAGTTTCGTAAATCTACGATTCGCCGTCTTGTAAACAAATAAATTATGTTGTCAAACTTCAAATGTATTTCTTTTTTAGTCTTTTCTGTTAAAATATTTTTTTTTTTTTGATATGTTAAATATTAAAGTTTTAATTCCTTTTCTTACTTAGAAGGGTAAAATGGTTTTGTATTGCAAAATAACAATTTGTTAACAAAACCATAACAAAATCATCAAGGAATGTTTAACATCATAGCAACGCTTGCAATTTGTCGAAAATGTAGAAATATGTCGAAAATGTCGCAAAATGTCGAAAAAAAAATGTCAATTGACCACCAAGGCCATGTGATTTAACGCCTTCATTTCCTTTGGTTAAATATTTGGTTTATGCCGATAAACCAGTAATTATTGACATCTTGGAAGTCAACATAACTCGGACAATTGCATAAGAAGACACCAATTGTTAGAAAAAGTAGTTGGAAATTGGATTGATAGAAGTACCCGCTGCAGATATTTGTCCGATTTTGTTTTCCTACATTAACGCCATTGAATATTATTTCACATAAAATAGGCATCTAATTTGGCTATTGTTTTAAATTGCATTTAAAGTTTGGACGCACTAAAAAAAATCAACTATTTATATATCACTATTTTTTTAAGAAATATTTTTACTTCAATGTATTTTCAAAAAAAATAATATTTTGCAGTGCAATATATAATACCTTACGATTAACATAATAATTTTAAACAGCTACAACTTCATTTGAATAAACATTAGGGAGTAAGATTCCTCATAATGATATAATCGCGAATACGCCTACATTCACAGCTAAACATAAACTAAAACGTCACAAATAATAAAATAAAAATAGCACCTGCACGCTCACAATAATATTTAAACACTTCAATTACCATATGGTTGAACGCTGATGGCATAATTAAAAGTAAAAATAAGAAATTGTAGGTAATGCTGCAATAAGGTCATATTTGCGTCATAATCATGAAAAAATATATAAACATGAAAAGTGACGAATGAACATTCTGTAGGATTTGTTCATGGAATTCCTAATTTTAGTTTGGTGTAAAACTTCATAAAAAAATCGTATTTATATATGTACATATATATATATATATATATATATATATATATATATATATATATATATATATATATATATATATATATATATATATATATATATATATATAATTATAAGCTAATACATTTCATATTGAAATTGTAGCTGTTCTCTTTATCCTGCGTTCAAAAATAATTAGTTTGCCTTCCTCTTTTGCTGTGAGTGTTGCAGTTTCTGCGGCATATGTTGTTATTGGTCTTATTGGTTTTGTATATTCCTAATTTATTTATTGTACGCAATCTCTTGTCTTTCAGAAATTTCTTGGTGCTGTGGAATGCTCTATATCCTTTATTTATCTTCTCTTTTATCTCAAGTCCCTCCTTCCTTCTATCTATTATGCAGTTAATGCAGGTAATCCACTTCTGCTTCTCTCGTCAACTCTTCGTAGTTTTTTTATCGTACATTTCTTTGAAATGTTTTTCCCATATCTCGTTTTCAATTATAACTGTTGCTTTCTGTATTTTGCGCTTATTTACATGTTTGATGTAATTAATGTGTGAAATAGCACTCATATTTCGTTTCTGGGTTTCTTCTTCAATTTCATTTATTATTTCTCCCATCCATTATTCTTTTTTAATGGCTTTATAGCTTTTTGTTAATTTTTTATTTTTTTTTATTTATGTTATAATCTTTCGGTTTTCTGGTTTTAAGCCACGTGTTCCTTGCTTTGTTTTTGTTTTCGATCATATTTTTGCATTCTTCATCGAACTATATACCCTTTTATCCAGTCTTCTTCTATGCTGTTGCTTTCATTTATTTGATTTATTTTTTGCTTGATCGCATTTCTGTATTTCTCTCTCCATTCTTCTTGTTCAAATTTTTCTCTATTCCATCTTTTTTATATTTGCAATATTTCCGTTCTTGCTTACCTTGATTTTACATTTTGCTATAACCATAAAGTGATCTGAATTGATATTAGCCCCTCAGTATGATCTTGTATCGTAGATTACTTTCAAGTCTTTCCTTGCAACCAGTATATGGTTGATCTGGTTTCCGTCGTCCATTCCTTGTATAGTCCATATTACTTTATGTATCTTTTTGTGCTTAAATCTTGTACTAACCAGAAACATATCACTAGCCGCCGTGATATTGCATAACCTCTCGCCATTCTTGTTCGTTTCGTTATGAATTGTCTGTTCACCCCCTACTTCCTTATAGCATTGTTCCATTCCAATTTTGGCGTTGAGGTCCCCCAGTACTATCCTTATGTCATTAGTTGGTGTTTTGTCGAGTATTTCTTGTAGTTTCTTGTCAAACGTTTGCTTCTCTTCGTCATTGTTATTTTCTGCGGGGGCGTATGCTTTTAACTCTTGGTTTAGTTCCTATTCTTATATAAGATATTCTTCCCCCATCTGCGTCAAACTGCACGACCCTATCCTTTAAGCTATTATGTATAACAAAACCTGTTCCCTTGTGCCCCTGCGCTGCTTCTCTTGCATACCATATTTCATATTTTCCTTTATCAATATTTCCCTTCCCACTCCATCTAACCTCTTGCAGGCCAGAGCATACTAATTTTGTATCTCTCGAGCTGTCTTATTATCTCTTCCGTTTTCCCAGGTGCTAGCAGTGTTCTTACGTTCCAGGATACAATTCTTATTATATCTTTTTTGATTTGTTTTCTTTAATTCTATTTCTTTTGTTTTTCATTTTCTTTAGCCCTTTGCTCTAATATATTATCATTAATACAATATGTTTTTATTTCCTTTTTCCTTGTCGTGTCGTCGTCCTTTAGCGCGCTGTTGTGTTCCGCAGCTATTTTTTTGTTGGTGTAGTTACTATGTTGTTTCATGTTCATTCACTGTTACTTTCTTGTATCCAATTCTGACCGCTTTACACCTACTCATTTCATCCTGAACTACCCTTCTTATAAGTGTGCCTATCTTTCTCTCTTCCTTAGTCATGTCGTTATTTATAAAATTTTCCCATCTCCATTGTCTTTCAGTTTTTTCTTGTTTTGCATTACTTTAATCTTATCTTCTTTGCATTTAATTTCCACCAGACATGTTTACCATTCTAGTTTTCTAGCTGTTTTGACGCTTATTTGGATCTTTAGGGCTTTATTTAAAAATTTTTGGGTCTCTTCTCTTAGTGCCTCTGTTTCATTTGAGTCTGCCTTAAGTCCAGTTATGACTATATTGTTCTCTCTCTCTTTTCTGTCCAGTCTTTCCACTTTTTCATAAAGTTCATTAATTTTGTCATGAATTCCGCAGTTTTCCTTCATCATTTTTCCATTCTCAGCCTTTAGTGTGTTATTTTCCTGTTTAATTGCTTTAATTTCTTCTGCCAAATTTCTTTGTTCGTGCATTATTTGATTTATTTGTTAGGCCATTCCCTCCATCTGCGATCTCATGTTTGACATCAAAATTGACCATTCTATAATTCTCTAGTGGCACTGTAGTCACATACCCATTTATCCAAAAAAAAAGGCGACCATTTGCTTCGAAACGCTTCCTGCTCATTTTGTACCATACAGTTTGCTGTTTACTTTCGGGCTCATACGCATAGATCCAAGATCTGTTATCCATGTAGATGTTATACACGGCGTTTGACCCGATTTGATTTGAGCGATTATCAAATCTTTTCTCATTCTTTTTCATGGCTAAATGTTCATGTAAAATCTTGTGTATGCTTATCATATTAATGCCCAAGGAGGTCTCAATTTTATGACATGTCACCTGACGATCTTGTTTAATCAGTTCGCGCCCAGTATCGATGTTTTCTGACACACCGATTTTGGATGACCCCCTAGAAATTCATCCTTGAGCGAACAACGGACACAATTGAATTCACTGAACCAGTGATATTCAGTGATTTTAGATGATGCTTCATCGCCAAAAGTCGAAATGAGTTTACCGATACACCGTTATTGAGGTAATCAATGTTGAAAGTGCTAGTAAATCATCGCGCGAAAATATTCACGGCTTATTTCCTTTTTTTGACTTAGATGAAAATTTTAAGTCACTAAACAACACAAATATTATTATGGTGTACTTGACAGTAACAAAAACTAAGGAAAACTTTATACTGTCTATTTTTTAAATTTTTATAGTGATTCACATCTTTTGAATCTATCAAAAGGAATACTTTCGGGAACGTTCCCGACTTTTCGATATCTCCTTTTATAATTCTTTCTTTTAATCTTCTTTATCAAAGCGGACATCACAAGAATACCCCATAACGAAGAGCACGATTTTATGTTTACTTTGAGATAATGTTTCTCAGACATGAACAATTTAGGCTAAAATTATTACAACAAAAACGTAAAGATCGCTTTACAATCTTTTTTATTTTTTAAAATTAATTAGTGAATAATTCAATATTTATGTGCTTTAAAAAAGAACATTTATTTAAAAAGAAAAAGATGTATTTCCCTAGAATTTTTTTTATCGCTAACAATATTCTAAAAAAAAATTACGTTAATGGTGTAACTAAAACTGCCTCTAATTGCAATAATTATAGATTTTTAATATACGGGGTATATGCTATCCTAAGATCTTCAGCACAAGCGAAGTTTTTTAATTTCAATAACTAATCCATAAGTTTTTATTGGGCGATTACTATATTTAAGTTCTATATATTGTTATTTAATTTGCTGAAATTTATTAGTATAACAATTTTCGTTGTTACAAGTTCCTCGTTATATCTTCATTAATAAATTTGATGCATTTCTACCTATAATATCTTATATGCAGATTTCATGAGGCCATGCATCAATCCATCGTGCTTTTAGTCTTCCTCGTGACGTTTGTTATCAAGCGGCATCCACTCCAGAATTGCCTTGGTCCACCTGTCATCCCATCGCCTCGCTATGTGGCCTGCCCACCTCTATATTTAATCCTTCACTCTTCCAATGATGTCACATACTTTTGATTGTTCTCTGATCGATATGCAGGTCTTTCCGTCCCATCTTGTAATGTCAAGTATGCATCTTTCCATTTCCTTCTATGTCACCTCAAGTTATTAAATTAATATGCAAATATATATATATATTTATATATATATATATATATATATATATATATATATATATATATATATATATATATATATATATATATATATATATATAGTATATATATTATATATATATTATATATTATATATATATATATATATATATATATATATATATATATATATATATATATATATATATATATATATATATATATATATATTATATATCTATATATATATATATATATATATATATATATATATATATATATATATATATATTCTTCTCAGGTTCTTGATTTGCTATCATCAGGAGATTCCGACTAGCTGCTAAAACTCTTAGAATTTGGTGTTATTAGTGGTGAATCTCTTTGAGTTTCATTTCATCAGGAGTTAATAGACATGGAGCGCTGCATGATACAACAACGCGTCCTTGTTGTTAAACATTACTATCAAAATGGTAAAAGTTTGGTAGCTACGATTTGTAAAGTGTACCATAAAGTGTACCTCCATTCTTACAAAGTCCAATTGACTCAATAACTTCTTCCAAAAGACCATGTACAGAGAAGAGAGTTCACCAATTGGATCATTGGACAACAAGAAGTGAATGCCGATTTTGTGGACAAAATCATCTTGAGCGACGAGGCCCATTCTGGCTTCATTAATAGTCACAATTGCCGCATTTGGGGCTCAGAAAATCCACGAATGATTCATGAAAAATAAATACATCTCCAACATGTCACTGTTTGGTGTGCATTGTGGTCTGGAGGAATCAGTGGACCATTTTTCTTTGAAAAAGAGGCAGGCAATGTATTAACGGTAAATGGCGAATGTTATCGTGATATGATAACCCAGTTTTTTGTACCACAGTTGGAAAATATTGCTCTTGAAGATATGTAACATAGTTTTAGCAGAAGGGTGTCACTTGCCATATCGCCCGTGAAATATTAACGGTCTTGCACGAGTGATTTCCTAGTCGTGTCATCTACCGTCGACCAGAATTGGCCGCCACGATCTTTGGATTTAACATCTCTGGCCTTTTTTGTGGGGTTTTCTAAAGTTTTAGGTTTACGCCAACAAGCCCACTACCATTAAGCATTGAAGGCTGAAATTGAATGCTATATCAACGAGATACCGTCATATTTATGCAAAACCGTTATTGAAAATTCCGCCAGAAGAGTACGTGCCACTAAACACTAGAGAGTGTGCCACTAAAGCTGTGGTTTCCTGGATGTGTTGTTCTATACATAATTTCCAAATGTCTATATTATTAATCAATAAATATTTCAATACTTCAATAAAATTTCAATACAATTACAGAAAACCCTGTTTTAATTACTTAAAGACATCTAGCACTCTTATTGTAACACCCTTTATATCTGTGAACAGTTTCTCAAAAATGTTTATTTTTGGTTTAAATTATTACGACAAAAATGTAGAGAGCCATGCATTTTTTAAATATTTATTGAATAATTCTATGAACTTGGTAAAGAAAATTACTTTCGTAAATTCAACCAACAATTCTTTACATCATTTTAAACAAAAACTTTTTTTAAAATATGTATCCAATTTGCAACCATTTCCGCGGAAAATAGGTCAGAACTTTTATAATTTTCTTAACAATTGGCAACGTTACAACCTCGATTTTATTTCATCGAACAGAATTCAGTTTCTTGTTTCGTGAGCTTCTTAGGGTATTATTTAAAAGTAAAATGTAATATTTTTATAGCTATTTATTCCATACATTTTAGGATGCATTTAATTTGTTTTGTTACAAAAAAAAACGAAAATTTATAAATTTAGTTTAATGTCGAAGTTGAAATTACTAATACTAATTTTTCACATGATGACACGTTTTAAATGATTTACGTCACATTGAGAAATACATTATTAATTGCTATTAAAAGTCTAGTTAAAATGTGATAAAATCGAAAATTTGTGACTAAAAGAAGCTTCGACGGTTGATAAAATATTGAACAAAAAATTAGGATTTTTTTGATTTTAGTCAATAAATTATCATATTGTGGATAATTTATAAACGGCAAAATAACGGTAGCGCAATGCCCTTTAGTGTTCTATGGATAATACAACGGAAAACGTCAACTTGTCGCGCAACACTTCGAGTAGTTCTGGTAGAATTCTCTTCAACGAGTAAAATTTGTTCTCCGACTTCATGACCGACTTCTCGCGGCCACCCACATTCTTCCAAAAGTCTTTGAGAAATTTGGACAAAGGCTTGCGGAATTGGAAACGGCTTTTCTGGGTATCGTTGGAGCGGGTATCGTTTGGAGAGCTTCTCTGTAAATAAGAAGCATATCACGATATTCTCGTACAGAATATATTTTTAGTTTTAAATGGAACTTAAATACACTGAAATAATTTCTGTTGTTATTTTGAAATTACGTTCTTTGTCGTGGCGATGTCGTGACGTTACATCGGTTTTGGCTAATTGGTAATATAGGTCATGATTCTTAATTTAAAACTATATGTTTTTACAATTTTCATTGCTTTATTTGTAGTTTATTATTTAAGTACATTAATTACCAATTAATATTTGTCAAATTTGCTTTTATACATATTTGCTTAAAATATTATCGTAGCTATACATAATTTTACAATTTTTTGTTTCTCGGGAACCCTTAAGGTTTTAACTCTTGTTGTAAAGAAGGTTTTCTTAAAAATTATATGATGAATCGTTGGTTAAATTTATGAAAGTACTTTCCGTTACACCCTGTATACATGATACCGCAATATTTTTTTTTTAAAAAGTCAACATTTTCCTAGCATCTTTTCTCTGCTTATCAAAATACTAATGAGTTTAAAGTTAATGGTGTAACTAAAAACCGCCCCTAATTGAAATAATTATACATTTTTAAAGTCCCGGAACATTTTCTTTAATTAATTTAATTTTTTCGCCCTTTACCATATTTTTATCTCTTTTTACCGCTATAATAATGGGTTTTAATTAATCTCGTGTGCAGGTACGGATATTAAGCTGAATTTAAAAAAAGTGTTTTTTTAGGATATATTAGATTCTTTTCGAATATTTTTTTGACTGGAATAAATGGATTCATTAATTAATACATCTGAGTTTACTCCAGTTAGTACGATGGGTATTTTTTATATATATTTGGAAAACAAAATTTATATTTTTGATTTAATGAATCACTTTATTGAACTGGAAGAAAACTGTCTCTAACAAGAAAACGTTTACAAGGTATGTTAATAAAGTAATGAGACTTGTGTCGTAGTTTTCGAATTGACCCTTTTGGTTTTCCCTTTGGAGATTGAATGTAGGCCAACATAGGATTTCTCTTCAGTGCCTACTCTATAGTTACTTGGTGCTCCGTAAAAACTCTTTTCGTGGCCCGGTCTAGGCATTCCAAAAATAAGTGACGACAATTTCGAGCAACAGTGCGCTATCAAGTTTTGTTTCAGACTTTCACGTAGTGTAAATGAATACATTTTTGTTTTTGGCTAAACCAATTTTTAAAACATTTCTACCACTAAGGCCTGACGATCTCAGCAGCCTCATTTTACTTGAGTTTCAACCATGCAATTCAAAATTAATATTCATCCATGCAGTTTGAAATTAATATTTCAAAAAAAAAAGAGATTATAACTTGGTAAATAAATTATATTAGATACAAATTAAACCTTTTAAAAAGTAGATTACTTTAAAAATGAAAAAAACATTTGTTTTACCTTGTGATTAAAAGTGATAGATTACTTTTATTTTTAAACAAAATTTGTGTGACTATAGTTTCGTAAAACGATTTTACATTCTCAAAAACTGCTTTAAAACTAAGGTTTTACAGCACTTTATCTTTAAAACCTTAGTTTTAAAGTAGTGTTTGAGAATGTAAAGTCGTTTTACGAAACTATAGTCACACAAATTTTGTTTACAAATAAAAGTGATAGATTACAAAGTTAAAAATTGTTTTATTCTTTTTTAAAAAATGAACTATCGCAAAGTAACGGACAAATCAATCAATAAGTAGATTACTACTGTTCGTATTGCTTGCATTGTTTTGGTGATGTCTTTTCTTGTTTAACAATGCCAACAGCAGATATGAGAACAATAAGGAGTATCCATGGACAAAATACAATAATAATTTGTTTTACAGCCAAATTGTTCATGCAATATTGTGTGTAGTTATTTCATTTCAATGCTTGATGATGCCTTAACCTCTCTTAAATGTGACTTGTGTGACCACGCTTAGATTTTGTAAATTATCTATAAACATTTCTATTAAATTTTATTTAATCACGAAATGGCCGAATAAACATGTTGGGTATATTGTTGTTGAGTTAGACCACATTAAACTGTACAAAATCATGGCAGGAAAATTTTAAAGCCGTAATTCAATTATTTATGAATATTTATTTTAATGCCTACATATTGAAATTATCAATCAACTAG
The DNA here is from genome assembly GCA_031761425.1 of Cosmopolites sordidus. Classification (NCBI taxonomy): domain Eukaryota; kingdom Metazoa; phylum Arthropoda; class Insecta; order Coleoptera; family Curculionidae; genus Cosmopolites; species Cosmopolites sordidus. The sequence continues at coordinate 125,466 of JARFXV010001156.1, forward strand.
ATTAAAACAATTGAGAAAAAAAAAGAGTATAATTAATACAGCAGCAAAGACAAAATAGAAAAGAACGTTGGGACGGATTCAGGTAAACTGGTCAACATTTTTAAATATGTGGAGTCAAAAGTCGATTATAGTAGTAAGGTGACTTAAAGGTGCGACTCAGTATGAACTAATGTGACTTAGAATACAAAATAATAAACTAATTTCTCATATATATATATATATATATATATATATATATATATATATATATATATATATATATATAATTATATGGTAGGGCAAGTATCAAGTTATCATTTTAATTAATTATAAATTTTAAAAGAAACAAGGGAGTTTTTATGGCAATAACCAGGGTACCAAGATATGTATCTGAGAAACGTCGGGAAGCTCTTGATAAAATAGAAGAATGGGTAAAAAAGTAGCGCATAAAAATCAACGAAGCAAAATCTTAGCAAGTCACTTTCTCCTTAAGGAAGGAATCATATCTGAGTGTACCACTTAATGGACATCAACTCCCCCAGGCAGACTGTGCAAAATATCTTAGAATGAAATTTTACTGAAGACTAAATTGGAAACAACACATTTTCATGAAGAGGCATGAACTTGGCTTAAAATTATCCAAACTCTACTAGTTAATTGGTAGAAAATCCAAACTATCGTTTTTTAACAAGTTAATCATATACAAAGTGATCTTCAAATCCCTTTTTCTGTTAAAATTTTTGTATAGAAATCATAATCCTCGTAAAAATCAATTTTGCATGAAAATTGCTAATTTGATACAAGTGGTGTTTGATTACAGTGTTTTAATCACTTATTAATGTCTGTAAGCTACAGATCTTGAACAATTTGAATCTTATAAGTAATTATGTGAAAGTCACTTCTCAAAATACGGCATAAATTACGTGGAGAAATTCTTAATTGCGCATCAAGTCGTAGAATCGACGTTTAGGGAGACTCTTCTTCAGATAAAATATCTTCAGTGCTTCGCGGTATTATTGGACCAGTGATGCGGGACCTATCCTGAACTGTTTTGAATTTTTGAAATTGCCTGAATAAGCGGTAAATTGTCGTTGATAAATTTACGTTCAGTTGCAATAAAAAAGTATTTTGTAATAACAGCAATTTTTTGAACAACAGACAAACCCAAACTGTTACAAATATCAAAAAAAAAATTACGCAAAAACAAGATATTACACTTTATAAATCTTTTCTTATAAACATATTTGAAATTGAAGCTGTAATGCTAACATTATTCTGTTGGGCCCCATATAAAATGCAAATTATGAATTTATTGATTCAAATTTCATTCGTCATCTTCCAAATAGTTTTATTCTACTGAAATACACTTGCCAGTATTTTCTTTCTAGTTTCCGAAGCACCTTTTATGGTCGATTTTAGGTTTTACCATCAGTACTTACTGGGAATTATATTTTATTGCATCAATCGATTCAAATCACGTGGCAAATAGGAAGTTTAAGGAGTGTTATTCGTTGAATTTTTGTCTTTAATATCGTTATCAATAAGAGAGGTGTAAAATTTATTAGTTTAAGCTTTTCTAGAGACTTCTATGTTTGTATTAAAATAGTTTTTTATATGGCATTAACAGAGTGTTGAGATGTTAGAGAAGAAAACTACTTAACATTAAAATATTAAATAGCAATAAAATATTATTTTATTGTATTAATTTTGTTTTTTTTGTGCACCGATGCCGATAACCGATGATAATAATCACTTCAGAGGTGATCATCACTGCTATTATAACACTCTGTAACTCTGCGAGGCATGAACCGAATTAGATGATAATGTCTTCGTGTGAAATGTACCTCAGACGTATTGCTGGCGGCCAGGGACATGTTCAAGGGTCCTATCACAGACTGTTCTAAAATCTATACAATTTAAGGAGTGGATGGAATCTGATGTTATCTTGTTGAAAGATTGAGATGTGCTTGCAGATACTATCTAACAATGGGCTGCAAGATTTTTTGGTTATATAATGGTCTAAATTTAAACTTCCTCTGATTATTATTAGGTGTGATCTGCTTTTCAAGCATGGGAAAGGGAGTTTTTTTACTGTGTTTACGAAGTTTAAGCAGAAATACGGATTGGTAAATTTTTATTGGACAATGAAGTCGATGTCTTAAATTCGAAGAGATTTTTCATTAAACACCAAATCACTCTTTCAAACTTGATGAAAGACTTAAGTTTATCCACGTTTATTGTAGAGGGAATCCATATGTATCAATGACAAAAAAAAGTCGCAAAAATTTCTGGAAATACTTTTTGCAAGTTAAGCCATATACAGCAGTGTGCAGCGTGTTTTTCTTATTGCAAGTTGAGCCATAAACATCATCATACCAAGTATAGTTATTTTTTTCGTAATATTGCAGCCTGTTTTTCTTATATTGGCAATAAAATGCACAATATGATGAAAATATTTTTATTATATGATAATTAACTGTATTTTTAAATTTCTTTTATTTAAACATTTTTATTGCTGATATGTTGAAAATTTTTTGAAAAGTTAACTTACTGGTCAAAATACAGTTTTATTTCAATAAAAAATTGATAAGTGTTGTATCTTATTGCCAATTAATTGGATAACTTAGTTTTTAAATAGCAGGGTGACCACAAGTTAGACTCATCTCTAGGATCTGAACTTTTGTACGAGGTATGTAAATAAAGTAATGACTGTTTTTACAAAATTTTTTCTTCAATTAAAATTACAATTCTATATTGTCCCCTTTAGAGTAATCGTTTTGGGAAGTCACACAGAGCTGGTGACGGTTTGTCCACTCTTCATACTAGTGCTGGATCTCATGTACTGGAATCGTCTTCAGCTGGTCGGTTACCGCCTTTTCAATGTTCGCTAATAACCCAAAATGGCATCCATTGACGTGAATTTTCAATCTCGGGAAAAGGTACAGGTTACAAGGACTCAAGTCTGGTGAATAACAAGGGATGTAGAGATATAGTTATATTTTAACTTGCCAAATTAAAATCGCTGTGTGGTAAGTCGCTTTGTGATGATGCAGCACTCAGGTGTTCTTGATGTCCGGTCTCGCACGTGATCCTTTTTTGAAGTATTTCCGAACTTCGGTAAAAATGCTGGTTTACCGTTCACTTTTGAGGCACATATTCTTTATGGACGATCCCCTGTATATCGGAAAAGCAAATCAGCGTGATTTCAATCATTGATTTGCTAATTCTGGCTTTTTATGGCCGTGGTAAGATTGGAGTGTGCCATTCCTGGCTCTGGCAGTTGGTTTCCGGGTCGTATTCAAAAATGTAAGACTTTAGAAAATATTGTATTCATCACCAATAATGATACATTCCAGAAAATGAGGGTAATTTTCAATCCGCCCCAAAAGGTGTTTTCTTCCTGTTGTCTTTTTGATCCTGCGAAAGGTTTTTCGGAACCATTTTCAATCATTTTTTTTTATCTTCAATTCATTGATCGAAATCTGACGAACAGTTTAGTGAATCAAATTCCACTTTTCGAGGATTCTGCGAACATTTTCGTCATTTCTTTTAATTAAAGGGCTTTATCTGTCAGCTCCAATCAATCTGCTTCATTTTCAGTCGAGTCTTGGTCTTCTGAGAATGCCTTAAATCACCCGAAAACCCGGACCCATGGCAAAACACTGTTTCTAAAGACCTATTGAAGTTTTCTAAAAGTTTCCCTCACATTTTGCCGAACTCTGAAATAAAACTTGATAACATGCCGTTGCTCGAAATTGTTGTCCCTCATTTTCAGAACGCATTAGAATAATCCAGTTCACAAAATAATTGCTACGGACCTCCAAGTGACTCTAGGGAGTTTAAACTCGTGCTGAAGACCATGAGCTTTTGGTCGGCCTTCCATCCAAACGAGAAGCCAATAGTGTTGTCGGATCGTACGCCTAGCCACCAGTTTCATTACTTTATTTACACACCTCGTATTTCTTGACTCTAAACTGTAATGGTTAGTAGTAGTAATACGATTAGTGTCCGCATACCTAAGGATTAAATGCAAAATGAAGGTAATCGGTATCTCGGTAGATCTATGTTTACAAATATAAATATGAACTGAAGAAAAATATTTTAATATTCAAACAAATTTGTGAAATATTTTTGTATCTATGAAAATTTTGAGGAAAAGAGAAAATTCCTTATAACAGAAAAAATATATACAATAATGTAATTATTTATACAGTAGTCGGATGTTATTATTCATCACACAAAACAAAACCAACTACAATATCATTTTCTACTAGATTATATCAGCACTTATACTGATTATTATTGACAAATCACAAAAAGCACAGTAACATGTATATAATCGAGTAAAAAACCACTATATGTATAAACTAATTAATCTGAGTCATTCCATGTAGAGTGGCTGTAATAATTACACCGCATAAAACCGAATATCACCTCTTTAAATAACGTGGTTGTTTGCCGGCAAAAAATGACATCACTGAAAAATAATCTGACGGTATAAGATGATTGTCATTGTTGATGCATTGCAGATATTATTAAATCACCTATTTCGTAATTGGCTATTTTTCAGGGAGCGACATTAACTTGATTTTCGCCTCGGATTACCGTTAATTTTAATCAATTGCATGTTCACATTGTATTGTTTGCTTCAACGACCTAACTCATTATCCGTGTTATTTTTTATTATGCCGGTCATAAAAATAAAAATATACATTTTACAGGATGTTATTTCATCGGATTTATTCAACTTGATCCATCAGCTTATGAGGTTAACTATAAAAGTGATTCAATTTTTATATGACAACTTTTGGTTTGAAAAATTAACAATATTTTCCATAATACATCAATTTGGTTTTATAGTATGTCGCTGCTATTGTTAAAATGATTATCATAAATTAAAGTGACGGAATAATATTTTAAATGGGTTGGCTAAATGTGAGGCTACAATTTTTTTTTATTCTCTAATTCGGTCATATAGACATTACAAATTGTGACTAGAATAAATCTATCTAACTAACAATATTTTTCTATTATCTAAACTATAAACGTGTCTTTATCTTAGTCCGTATGGTAAATACATGTCCAAAGACATGGAATACACTACACTAATCACTTTTTTTATGTGACTGATACATGTACAGAATAAATGCCAGACACCCTTCATTGTCACATCACTACACGTTGTTGTCGAGTAACGAGATCAACTTCGACATTTTCATGACTTTCTAGCCTCTTCTGGTGTTTCTTTGCAAATCCGTTGATCTCATCGTCGACCATAGGTATTTCAGGTCTCGATGGATGTCTTCATTTGGGATGTACCATGGGACATTGACAATACTGCGAAGTACTTTATTTTGGAACGTCTGAATGACTTTACATTAGATTTCTTGATGCATCCCCAAAGTTGAATGCCATAAATCCATATAGGCTTCAGGTTTTGCTTATCGAGAAGCAGTTTATTGTGTATTGACAACACAGAGTGGCGCTCTAGTAACCAATACATTTTTCTGAATTTGAGACCCAGTTGCTCACATTTCTTCTTCACATGCGTTTTCCATCTTAGTTTGGCATCCAAAGTCATGCTCGGATCCTTTGCTTTGTTGGCATATGGACAGTTATATTGTTGGCATGTTGGCAGTTATATTTCCTGTTGGTGAAATTGACAATGGTCGACTTCACCTCATTTCATTTTGATGCGGCATTTCTTTCTCCAGTGGGTGACATTGTTGACAGTTGTTTGTAGCTAACGGAATATCTTTTCCATTAGCGAGTGAAGCAGTATCATCGGCGAATGTTGCTGTCACTACTCCACCGCTCTGGAGGATATCGCTGGTGTACAGCAAGTAAAGGACAGGTTCTAGCACGCTGCCTTGGCGCATTCCAGTACATATCTTTTTAAGATCTGAATATTCCTCACCATGCTTGACTCTAAATTGACGGTCAGTGATGTATGATTGAAGAATTTGGCTCATTTATTGTAGTAGATATTTTTCTAGCTTGTATTCCAGGCTATGGTGCCACACTCTGTCGAATGCCAATTTTAATCAAAAATTAAATAATTATTGAAATTAAATAATTTAATTATCTAATTCAATAATTTTAATTAATTATAGCTTTTAAAAGAAACAAGACACAATATTTTTTTCTATATGTTTATTTCGTGGGCGTGGGCAGTTCCACCCTCTTGGAAACATTTTCTGCTACGAAACCTGATGTGAGGCGTATGTAATATGCGATGTGTGGTAAATAGAGTGATGATAATGATTTTTTAAAATGTTTTATTTTCTTCTTTTTTATTTCCTTCAAAGTAGTTGCTTTAAGAAGCCACACAGCGAAAGAAAACTGGTGAATGAGAAGGAGTCACAGTAAGGTTTTTACTAATGTCAGCAACTTGCTAATTGATATCACTATGTGACAAGGTGCATTATCGTGATGCAAGTGTTATTGATGCTCTTTCTTATCTTTTTCGAAGTCTCTCAAGAATCTCTCGGTAAAAATGCTGGTTTACCGTTTGAGATTGAGGCACAAATTCCTTATGGACGATCCCCTAGCTACCAAGAAAGCAAATTAGTATGCTTTTAATATTTGATTTGTTCATTTTGGCTTTTTTTTGTCGTAGCAAGAATGGAATGTGTCGTCATCATTACCAGTAATGATATGTTCCAGAAAATGAGAGTAATTTCTAATTCGCTTCAAAAAGTCAAAATATGGTTTCTTTCTGTTGTCCTTTTGATTCTACAAAAGGTTCTTTTTAAACAACTTTCGCGATTTTTCTCAATTTTCACGCATTTTCTTTATTCCCAAATTCATTGGCCAAAATCACATTAACGATTGTGAGAGTCAAATTCAATTATTTCCCGATTATTCTAACCGTCAACCGATATCGCAAAATATCCCGGATTCTATGGATATTTTTATCACTTCTTGCGGCTGAAGGAGCTGCTAGCTTTATCTCCAATCGAGTATCGGCCGTCTGAATTTTATGTTTATTAATTTTTAATAACTATATCAATCAAATGTGATACATTAGGAGCAATACAACTTTGTGTACTTTTTGATACATTTCCATAATTTTTGTCAACAAATCTGGTGTTAATGCAGCAATTTCAACTGAGATGTCCTTAAGTTGTTGTATAGTTTGTGGATTAATTATGTAAACCTTTTCCTTCAAAAATTCCCATCAAAACTAAGTCTGTAGGTAATATATTTTGAACAATTTAAATATTATACGCAAACATGTGCTATGTCACTTCTGAAAATTCGGCATAAACTGCGTGGAGAAATTCCCACTTGTGCACCACGTCATCGAATCAACGTTTCTCGATACGTGTAATATTTTCAGGGCTTCGCACTATTATGGATCTTTGAAATGTGTCTTATCTTTAACTGTCCTATATTCTTGAAATAGCTTGAATAAACGATTAATTGTCAGTTAGTATCATCTCCTAATGATACTAACCTGGTTAAAGAAACGCGCGTCTAGAAGTTTAAAAATAAATTAGTTCGTGTTTAGTAGTAAACAGGTAGATCTTTGCGAGATTAATCCTTTAGTTAGTTTCAGATATGATACGAGCCCGATTGATGTCTAATAAGAAGATTATTCTCGGAAGATTCTTCTTGAGCGGGCCTTTTGGCAACAGTAGTACAAGGAGAATACACTGATGGTATAATTTTCTTTTTAGTGTGTTGGGTATTTTGAATGTAAAAGTGCCCTATAATTTGCTAAATAGTGTCCAAATCTAATTCGTCATTCGTCAAAAGCGTCGAGAGATTTCTTCATACATGAAGTCTATCGCTGTAGTGATCTGCTGTCTCAAGTATAATTTGCCATGATTTTAGTTATATTAATAACCATGGTTTTAATTTTGACTGACTTAAATCTAAATATATATCTATATATATATATATATATATATATATATATATATATATATATATATATATATATATATATATATATATATATATATATATATGACTTGACAAATCTTTTCATTTCTTTTAAATAAAACGTGAATACATATATGTCGAATAGAATCCTAAACAATGGAACAATTATACAGTACATCATTGTTACAGTACAAGTTATTCACAAATAATTATCATTCAATCGCCTAAAGGTTTCTTTATTTTGTCACTCTTTCAGACAAAGTTCTGTTGTTCTAAGGATGGCTAACCAAACGGAGATCACTGCAAACAATAAGTAGAAACACAAATTAATGGGTACAAATGGCTTTATTGTTTTTCAAAACATTTTCATTTTGCATCAGTATATCTTTGTATTCAGTTAAATTTATTCCTGAAGTATTTTTCCACTAATATGGAGATCTCCGAAAAATATGGTCTTATTTGCATAGGCTAAAGTATATTAACACGATCGAAAAGATTAAACAGGCCGACATATGAACATTTTTGAGCATAGTTTTCATTTTAATAGCTGTTTTTTTTATTTCGCGTATCATTTGTATCATATGGTTTTTCTACCAAATTAAAAAAAAACGTTTATTATATATTTTTTAAGGTAAAAAATATATTTATTTAAACATTGCAAAGAAAATATCAATTACAAATGTTATGTTACGATTATTCTGAGTGATATCTTTTGGGTTTTTCCATAAAATCACACCTGGGGGTGATTTTTTTACGGATCGCATGTGGAATATCACGTTTTAGTAACCAAACTAATCAGCCATTATATTCACATTCCATCGACCTTTTTGTCATTTAATTCTCCTTGTGTGAATAACTGCGGCTGATTCGTATCTGGTTCAAAAACTTCTATTGACTGGACCATGTGAAAATTTCTGGACCATGTAAACCCTAAGATGTAAACTTATACAAAAGAACACAAAAGTTAAAATCTATAAAACACTCATTTTGCTAGTAATCACTTAATGCTGCGAGACGTTGACCCTCACAAAGAAAACAGAAGTAATGCTTGCAGTACTTAAAAAAAACATTTTTGGTTCTGTGAATGACAATGGAATTTGGAGGATCAGGTATAACTTCGAACTCAAGCAATTGTTCAAAGATTTGGATAATGTAGACTATGAGAGAGTTCAGTTATTCAGATTGGCACGACACATAGCACAAATATCAGAAAACCGAATATCAACGTAAACCATGAATAAACGAATAGGGTGTAATACCCTGTAGCACCAATTATTTTGGCATCACTAGGAGATGAAGAAGGAGATATTTAAATTTTTCTATACATAAAAAATCACTCGACGGGAAATTCTAAACTATCAGAAGTGATCTACCTATAACCAGGTATGAGTTTTTGCTTGAATCTATTCTGTTCTACACACAACGAATTGGGTCACATATGTTTAAAAATACCTACATTTTAAAATTCGTGATGGTCCTATCATTCAATTACCAGTCGTGATTTATTATTATCTTTAAAGCAGACTATATTTATGGTACGTTATTAATTGCAAGAAAATCTTTCAGTGACGTTTACAAGAATTCACTCCTTAATGAGAGAACTGAACTTAGCGAAATGTTAATGATTACGCCATCTGTTTTAAAAATGATAACTTTGATATTTTTCTTTTAAATCTAACAAAGTAGTAATTACGATTTATGATACTGATTTTTATCTTTATGATTTGAAATTACACATTTTAAATATTCGGTGCAACCATTGTTAACGAATTTGTAATTTTTATTTATTTATTGTATTAAAATCTTAACTAGAAATGGTAAATTCTAGGGTTACATAATTAATTAAATATTTTTTTCGAGTTGAAGGATAAATACATATAAGGGTAGAATGAAAACGTAGATACTTTTTAAATCAAATATTGTTTTTTAGGGTCGAAAGTCAATTTATTTCTCTGTATACGTAATGTCACGTTTTAGCTCGATATACTTCCCTTAAGGACTTTCCAACATTTTTATGCAATCCAAAAAGTAGGAATTAACAAACTCTGCATAATAGTCCCCTGTTTCAACGATGACATCTTCATTTGAGGCAAATTTCTTTCCAGTCAGCTATCTATCTCTTCATGTTTGGAAAGAGAAAGAAGAATTCGTTGCTTAAATTGACCAATTTAGCTGTTGCAATGGCGGACGAATTTGTGGATGTATTCTCATTGTTTTTTTATCAATTCTTCGTGGGATTTGGCCAATAATACGAGATAATACTCTCCTTTGAGTGTCTTTTCCTTTTCGAAATAAGTGATAATACCCAGCGAATCCCAAAAATTACTGATCATGGCATCAGCGCCACATTGGGTTTTTCAATAAAAAATTAATATGAATTTTTTTACTGTGTCTTAAAACTTTATCATAAATAATATTGATAATCGATGCGAAAAAATGTTACAATTAATTATGAATTAATTAAAATTTATAAAATTAAAACGTCACTTCAGTCCTGTCAACGGCTTTTACCTATATATATATATATATATATATATATATATATATATATATATATATATATATATATATATATATATATATATACTGTCAAAATTATTGTTGGTTACTAATTTAGTTCAGTAATGTGTAACAAAGGGTTCATAAACGCTAATTTTAATAATATACCTGCTGTGCTGTGCTGTGGATATTTTTATAATATTAAATTATATTTTTATTATAATACATACTTCGGGGCACATTCGCCAGATAAAACCCACTATTTTGACTGTTCATTCGTTTCTGGTATGCAGTGATTAATCCAAGTTTTATCAACAGTCACAAATCGGAGCAGAAACTCTTTCTGATTACGCTTCTACATGTCTAAACACTGCTGTAAAGTGTTCACCCAAATTCCTTTTGGGTCCGCACTGAGTAAATGCGGCACCTATCGCGCTGATAGCTTTATCGTGCCCAAATGTTCGTATAAGATATTCTATAAGCATTCATCCGAGATATTTATTATCTAATGATAATAAATATCTAATGATGATAATGATCTAATGATATTAGATGCAAAAATAAAAAATTATGAAAATTTATTATTTAATAATGTTATCATATATACAACTTAAACTATCTGTATCATTTCTGAAATTAATAGTATTATATGTTTTTTTTTTATATAAATCATTTCTTTTATATTTCTTTTTTTATATTGAATGCTATTTTTTATATTAAATGATACAGATACTTTAAGTTGTATATATAATAACATTATTAAATAATACATTTTCATAATTTTTTATTTTTGCATCTAATATCATTCCACATAACAAATTCAAAACAATTAGGTTATAATAAAAAACAAAAATTTAAAGGTGAAAGAATTGTTAAATATGTCAAAGTCAAATATGTCATTTAAACATTTTATACAAAATTATCACATATTAGTTAAAAAATTTTTAAAATTAATTGTTTAATTTAATATTGGTAGGTTTTTAAATGTAAGTTTGTGTTTTTTATAAAAGTTATATGTATTGTAGAATTATTCTGAGGATGGTTCATTGTTGAACCAAAACGTTAATAAAAAAATTAAAAATTAAAACTTAATTACTGATCGAAAGTCGCAATAAATTAAAAAATAATAATAATAATAAACGGTCATGAGAATATATGTAATAAAATATTTAACTTTTCACTCGGTCCTTGTATGTACGTAAATGTTAAGTGAATCCAATAAATTTTACTATAAAATTCTCAAAACGAATATGTACATTTGAAATATTCCTTCGAAAGCAGTGGTTTAGTAGTTAATTTAAAGGAGTTATTTTTCTTGAAATAAATGTTTAATAATTTATTATTAATTAATTGAGAAAGTTAGAATAGTTTTAACGTCAGCTGGAACGAGTTTGGAAAAGACAGGTTTAAGACCTAACAAAACAGGAAGAATTTTTCTTCGCTTATATCGAATCTAAATATTTCCCGAAAATATAAAAGAAAATGTAAAAGTAACAAAAGTAAATTTATTTTCAAATTAATCCCTGATATTCTTCATATTTGCACTACCTTTTAAGTTACTCAAACCGTCTCACTTCGGAAAAAAATGAATGAATCAGGTTATGTTACAATCATCTAAAAACAGTCTGAGTACTCTAATGGAAAATAGGTTGGTTTCGATAAAATCTCCTTGCCTCAGTCACATTTTTAAGGAATATTAAAGTTAGTAACCCCTTGTTATGTTCTTCTTAATGGTTCATACTTCAGTGGTGAAAAAGATAAAAGTTTTATACACGTTACACGTAAAATATGTATTTATTTTGTTGATACAGCAAAAGTTAGTCCGTTTCCCACTATATTAAAGCAAGCAGGGTCCGCTAGACACTATATTGCTGAAAAAATGTGTTTAATTTTGCACTTAGAAACCAAAATACATTTTATGCATTTGTTACGAATGGAATCAAATGGTCACCATGTGTAATTGCTAAAGTTTCCAAGGATCATAAGTGACCCAAAAACAACCAGAAAATAGAGACCCTTCAAGAAAAACTAGTAAAAAATTGATAATCGTATTGAACGTGAGGCTTTTGATCTTTTGCTACCTCTATCATTATAAAAAAAAATACTTATGTATCAGCATCATAACGATAAGATGACGTTTACAGAACAGAAGAACCTATACGGTAGAGCGGCCAGAAAGTTCCGTTTGTTATAAGCAGCAGCGTTTAAAATTTGCAAAAACATGTAGTAGGAATTTCCAACGCAACTGGAAAATATTCTTTTTAGAGATGAAACCTAAATGAATTTATGGAAAAACGTACTAATGAAGAATTCAATCCACGTAGCACTTTTGGTACAGTGAAGCATGGTGGTGGTAATATCAAACAATGGTAGTGATTTTCATATAATGGAGTAAATGTTCAATATTTTGGACAAAAGAAAATATTATGCTACCTTGAGCTAAAGAGAATATGCTTTTACAGTGGGTCTACCAACAAGACAATGATACCAAACATATAGCTCATGTTGTGAAGGAGTGTTTCGAGAGGAAGCATTTTTAAAGTGTTAGAGGCGTTTACAGTCCCTGCATCTAAATCCGATCGAGAATCTTTGAATGGAATGTGTTAAGACGACATCTTGCTGGTAAAAAAAACAGCCAAGAAGACATTGTGGTAAGAAATTCAGACAGCTTAATTTTCAAAACTTGTAGAAGTATGCCCACATCTAATCGACTTTATGCCAAGAAGATGTAAACAATAATTAAGAATAAGGACCATGCTAGAAAGTACTAAGGTTCGGTAATTATATAGACTAAACATTTTAGGAGAATTACATCTTTTTTTTTTATGATTTGTAATAAAAATTAGTCTCAATTTTTTGACCATGTAATATTTTCTAAAGTATTAAAATGTTAAATGCTCAGTCATAACCAATAAAAAGCAGTCGAAGAGTTGAGTTCTATTAAAATGACAATTTCGATATCATTCTAACGGTGTCAATGTTGCTATAACATTTTTAGAGCATCACTAATCCGGTTTAATACAAGGGGTTTGAAAACTTTACTGGCAGCATTTAGTTGCGTGATGTCTCTTGGGTTCTCACATCCTTAAGTATCACTCGTTTTTGGCATCCTAATCACTATACATTTTTTCCAATCGTTTAGAAATTTCTTTTCTCTCCAGAATTTGTGAATGAGTGGTAGTAATAACGGGTCTTTAAAATTGATCTTTTTTTTAATTATTGAATAAAATACAGATTGCGTTGTGAATTTGCCTAGGTTTAGTCTGATTTTAGAAGTGTAATGTGTGACATTTATAAAACGTCGGAGTCGTACACAACGCAACAACGCGTTAAAATTTAATTATTTTATGAAAATGGGCGTTCAGTGAAAAATGTTTTTAGAAAATTACTTGATATTTACGGTTTACACAAACGTCCATTTGAAAGCACTATCAATCGAATTGTTCAAAAATTTGAAGAAACTAGTTCGGTGGAGAATAAAAAAAGAACAATATATAGTCGTAATGGTCATTCACAAGAACATATTGATTTGGTACGTGAAAGTGTTGCTGAAGACCCAGAAAATTCCATTAGTCGACATTCACAACAATGTGGATTTGGACTTACGAGAAGATTTAGCTCTGAAGTCATGTAGGTTTCCAATAACACAGGAACCACTGGATCATTCAAAACATTGTACATTTGATAATTGGATCAAGAAACAAATATAAGATTTTTCAGAATGCTGCTAGTGAAACTGTAACTTTGCATAGTTTTCGATATCATGAGATGATAACTGGATTTTTGTGGGTTGAATTCAATAATATTGATCCGGAGGATATGTGGTTCCAACAGGATGGTGCTACACCTCACTCTGCTAATGAAATAATTAATTTATTGAGAGAAAAAAATCCTTGACGACTGATTGCAAGAAACGGTGATGATAATTGGTCACCAAGATCATGTAATTGATACCGTTTGACTATTTTCTTTGGTGTTGCGTGAAAAGCCAGGTCTATCAAAACATTCCACATCGATTCCTGAACTAAAGGATGAAATTATTCGAGTCATTGGTGAGATTGATGCCACGATTATGCCAAAATTTTGACGACAAAAGGATGGACGTTTGTGGAGCTGCAAGATGTGGTCATTTGGCAGATGTCTGTCGTATTTAAATGTTATACACCGTGCTTCAATTATCAATAAAAAGTTTTTTGAAATCAACGCAAATTCTGTATTTAATTCAAGAATTAAAAAAGCCGTTCAGTTTGAAATACCCTGTATGTTGATTTTTAGATTCAAATCGAATTTATTTCCCCTTGCTGTTCTGGTTTTCATTCGCAGGGCTTGGAACACTTTTTCTCTTGAGTTACTATAATTCTCTTGGATATAAATATATTTCTCTTGGATATAAATAAAATTGTTTTAACAATTAACAACGCAAGTTTGTAATGTTAATTATTTAATTCGGATATTAATAGATGAAAATGTATGAAAAAAAATTATAAACCATTTGGGAATCGCGTTATAACCTGAAAGACGAAAATATTGGAACAAAAAAACCTGGTATACACATAATTATGAAGGAAAATATACTAATTCTTCAAACTTCTGCTTTATACGGTTCAAATTCATTCGTGTTCAGGCAAATGTTAAATATACATTTGAAGAAAAGTTTCAGTATACCCTTTTAATTCGTGCTTTAATTTCATTGAAAAAGGTAACTTTTATTGCGGCAGCAAATCTTGTTAGGGATTTTGCAACAAAAAAATGGCAGTAGAATTATTTAATAAAATTGTATAAAAAGATTTATAACGAAAGTTGAACAAAAAAAAATCCACAAGTGTTTAACAAAATATTGTACTATCATTTCAGTCCGGGAAATTGGAAAACAAAATTGTATATGGATTATTCAAGCCATACTATTCAGCTTTTCAGCATTGCTTTAGAATATCAAATAAGCATTTAACAGTATTGGGTTGATGCATAATTATACTTGTTTTTTAGATAATATTTATTATGAAAAATGAAACGTAAAAATACAACAGTAAC
Source organism: Cosmopolites sordidus (assembly GCA_031761425.1). Lineage (NCBI taxonomy): Eukaryota > Metazoa > Arthropoda > Insecta > Coleoptera > Curculionidae > Cosmopolites > Cosmopolites sordidus. The sequence continues at coordinate 140,865 of JARFXV010001156.1, forward strand.
ATGTTTAAATGAATATTCTGGAGCATATTCACGCTTTACTTCAATCACTGCTTCCCATTTGCTTGGCAGGTGATCGGATCAATTCCCCAAACAAAAAAGTCGGGGCTTCTTAAAGACAATCCACGCTTTGACATCGGCCATCATTAACTTATCTAAATTATCGTACATATTGTACCAGATTTTCAGCATACGGTGGTTCAGCATCCCATGTGAGTTTTGATAGGAGATTAAGGCGGATGAAGGAGCAGATCCCATCCCTTATTGACAATGGATTCGACTATATGAACCTTGGTATACGGACGCGTGGTATGGAAAACAATTTGGTTCTTTTTAGGCGGTTTTTTGATAATAATGGCTTCATGAAGCCAATCGAGCTGGCCGATATAGACGTCCCTGTTGATGTTAAATTGTTTTTTACCATTTTTATGCGGAATTCACCACTGCTGATGCTTTTTGTTGCTATGTTGTTATGTTTTAATTTGTTGTTATGTTTTAATTGTAATTGTAATCCAGACTAATCTGCATTGACCAGGTTTTTTTACAATGGCGTTTGCTCATTTTCGAGTGGAGCAAGTCGTGAATTGAATATTCGAACACGGTCGGTTTTGATTTTATTGGATAGCTCATACGGAACCGATCGTATTTCCATTCCCAAGCTTCTTGAGGTGGCCGATGACCGTGAATTAGTCTCTTTTAGGATTGCTAAACGTGTCTGATAAACAAATCTGATGGCCAGCCTCTTCCTGTCTTCCAGGTTGGTATCGCCTAATTTGAAACAGAGAAACTATTCCTGACATCGTCTCTTCTTGATTTCTCTATAAAAACTATTACAAACACAACTTTAATTCAAAAATTAATTGATAAATTACCCCATAAGAAAATACAGCCGGCCGTGGATTTCACGCATCTGGAAAATAATTGCTCTCTTAGCATAAAAATTATTTTAGTATTTTCTGAGCTGTTTACACTAGAGACAGGACAAGTGGTAGAAATAAATTGCAGTTATGTTGTACTTATAAATAATTAGTTGTACGTATAATATCTGTAATATTGACAATATTGAAAACCTCTTCTCTTTCCTGTGGAGCTTTAGAGCGCCAGTGAGCCTTAATCTCCTTCAACTTTTGCCTCCAATCGGATGTATCTCCAGCAGCCCTTTGCGACTTTTTGATAATCAGTAGTTCTTCAGGGTCCCTTCTTACATTGCTGTGCCACCGTGTCTTTAATCTACCTCCCTTCTATTTTGCTATTTTGCTATTTTGAGAGGTATTCTAGGTAGGCTTCTCGATAGACTTATGGCTAAGCACAAAACCAGGGGTTGATAGCCTGAGGAGGGTGCTGTCCGAGGTTGTAGTTGACTGATGACTGATGACTGTGGTTCGGAACCCACAATAAGTGGTAGGATTAGTCGCTAAATGGCCAAAATTGCTGATGCGCTTCTAATCCCAAATTATCTTTCTAGCGTTGTCGTCCATTTGTCTAAAACCTTACACGTTATTGTCCTTAAATGTCAAAATTGAATTACTAGTTTTCACTAAAAACACTAATTTTTTCACAATATAACATCATAGCAAGTTCTAAAGGATTCACATCACATTAGGAAATACTTGATTAATTATTTTATTAAATTAAATGTCAAAATATTATCATTTAAGTCAATGGAATTCCGACAGTTTCTAACTTAACTTGGACATGTCTGGAAAAAGTCCTGGTACATTTCTAATTTGATTACTGCTTTTACTCAAATAAGAAGCATATTGTTATGTTAGCGTGCAGAAAAATTTTAGTTTAAAATGAAATTTAAATACGCACACACTGAAATAATTTGTTCCCGCAAACACGAGATAATCATCTCTAGTAGATAATACTACTAGAACCACTATACTACTAAATACCACGTTGCCATTTCGATTTTGTGGCTGATGTATGTTTGATTTTTAATTTTAAAAAAATTATTTTTGCAACGTTCATTAGTGTATTTTTAGTTTATACGTTAAATAATAACCATTTAATTTTTCTAATATGCTTTTACACATATGTGCTTAAAATGATAGTTCTTCATAGCTTTTCGATTGTCCATTTAACAAGTTAATTTTTTTTTTTCACTGAAACCCTTAGGTTTTTGACCGTTGTAAGAAATGTGTTTCTTTCAAATGATGTGGAAAAACCGTTAGTTAAGTTTTTGAAAGTTATTATATATATATATATATATATATATATATATATATATATATATATATATATATATATATATATATATATATATATATATATACAAGAAAAGTCTATGGATTGGATACTTTATAAATGTTGGTATTTTATTCAAAAGAGTATATATTTCGAAAATATTGATATATGGTATTATTTTCATTGTTTAATAATGTAACTAAATAAAGCATCTTTAAGTGTTTTTTAAATTAAAAATAAATAAATTTTGCATACATAAAATTGTTGAGAAAGCAAAACATCAAACCAATTTTTATATAGTGTATGACCTCGACTGTGGCTTATAAGAGCTCTACACCTATTGTTCATAGATAACATAATGTGATCTATATATTCTTGGCGTAAACGTGCCCATTTTCTTGTTAGAAGCTCCCTAAATCTAATAGCATTTGGAATGCTGGCCATATGTGGGGTAGTTCTTCTTTGAAGCATGTCCCATACATGCTCAATTGGATTCAGGTCTGAAGATTGTGCTGGTCATGGCAATATATCAATTCTCTCGTTGATTAACCAGTTTGTCACAACACGCGTGGTATATGGACGAGCATTGTCGTGCATGATGAAAGTTTTCACCAACAGTACCAGCAAATGGGCGCACAATCAGTGGAAGAATATGATCCAAATATTGCAGAGCTATCAAAAATCTATTTGGAAAAATGTTGTCGATTCTACTGCCTATAATGATTCTACAACGTACCATAACAGTAGCGCCTCTGTAAGTATGCATCTCCTGGTCGTGCCTCAAACGTTTCAAATCTCCGAATCGTCTCCACGCTCTTATTTGACGAGAATCGGGATGAAATCCAAATCTGTACTCATCAGTTTAATTATTAGTCTAATCTTGCGTCGCGATTGTCTCTTGAGAGAAATGGGCATGTGAGCGATCGTCGAGAATGGAAATTGGCTTCATGGGGACGATTTCTTACAGTATCTCGTCTAACAATTAAGATATGGGTCCGATGTAACTTCGTAACCAGCTCAGTTGGTGTTATTGTCTTCTTACAGTTAAAACTAAAAATCTATGTTGAGCTGCAGTTGTACAGCGTCCTCGTACTGACCGCAAAGCTGTCCAGGTGGAACGGCGTATTAAATGTGGATGACAGGCATTTGCCAGACTCAACATGTGTTTAAGAGCAGACTCCCACTTTGCTTGAAAAGAAAAGGCTTCGATAAGTGCGTCCTACTCGTTATGATATACGGAAGTGAAACCTAGAAACTCACATCGCAATTAATTCAAACATTTCGGGTAGCATAAAGGGGAATGGAAATATGCCGAGTATGCTCGGCATTCCAAGACGGTATAGAAAGCCCTGTGCATGGATCAGGGTACAAACAAAAGTCTGTGACATCATTGGAAGAGTGAAGCAATTGAAATAGAGATGGACAGGCTATATAGCAAGTGGATGGGACAACAGATGGAAATAAGGCAATCCTGGAGTGGATACCGCTTGATCGCAAACGTCCACAAAGAAGACCGAAAGCGTGATGGACTGATGACATTGTTAAGTATATTAGACCCGAGTGGCCGAGTGGTTGGAGAGGACCAAACATGTTGGTTCTTTCCGTGTCCCGTTAACTGCGTTTCGCATATCCTAATATACGCTCTACAGAGCCCAGGGTTCTACAAATGAGAGCATTGTGGTAGTATTTGTTAATGAATCTTTTTTATACTGTGCCCAGAATTTTAGTGCATTCTGGATGTCGGCACCGTGACTGTTTCCGATACCCTACCACCAACCATTTTGAGCCCAATTGTAACCAATTGTAATTTAGTAATCAATTCAATATTAGGTTAACACTTTGAAGGTTCTTATATAGCAAATACAGTTAACAAGAGATAACAGAACAAACCCGCTACATTTTGGTTTATAATTAAAAGTGATTTTGTCGCAAACAATTCACTTAACAAATTGGCATACAGTATTAAAAATGTTTGCAGCTGTTGATGTAACAAATACAGTTATTATTTCCTCATTGCTAATTTACTTTAACATTTAACAACGCACTATTAATCACGTATAGTGACGCCTGTTCTAAATGCCGTTAAAAATCGAAACTGAGAATCATTTGTTTCATGCCTTTATGACTTTCATGACATCACTGATTCAAATCTAATCTAACTCTCGAGAATTTCAAGTGACGTAATTTGCCTATATTCATTACAATTCCTTAGCTGCTTTGTGACTTTTTTATCTCTGGGAATATTAATCGTAGTTAAAATATGTTTGAGATAATTCGCAAAGTGATTTGAGGTGCATGATCCCTTAATACATATTTTGGGCTCGAATCACATATACAGGTATGAAATAATATTATAAACAATTAACTCTGATAATGTATTTCACTGGACATATGAAAGGTAGGTGATATATTTTCATAGCTGTATAATTGAAAATTCTTTCAAGACCTATTAGATGTACCAAACAATAATATCGATATTTTTTATATCGTTAATATTTAGTATCTTCTATTTAGTGTTACATTTAAAAATAACTTGTAATCCTTATAAGAATGGAAAAATGGCAAAATTTGGATAAGTTCCATATTAGACATTTGATGCTTTCAATAACATAACAATGTTACTAATGCCATTAATGATGGTACCATTAATCTTGGTTCCCCGAATATCAGAACTGATTTAATTCTATTTGATAATGCAAAATCTGGATAGCCTATTGATCTTGATAAAAATGTGTTGTTGGCTGAAATAAAACTGGTTCCAATCAATCCTTTCAGAAATTAGCCATAAAAGTTAAAACATAATACAACGGTGTTTAAAACATCTAAACAAAGCGCAAAGAGAAGGAATGTAGGTGCCATATTAACTTTTAATCGAACACAAAATTCAACGTGCATCCATATGCAGTGCACTTTTTCCACCTTTTCTTCAATAAATTGTTTATTATTGTTTTTTCTTTCCACTCAAGTTTCGTTAGGATCTTTCGGGCACACGTTAGCTGTAAATAAAAGGATGATTGCTTTTCACACACATATTATGAGGTTAGTCTCATTATAATCATCCATATTTCGTTATCTTTCATGATATGTCATGTTCTACTTGTTTGCCTTGTTTGAACCTTACTTTAAAGTTTTCTGTAGAAGTTTATTGAATATTTTTTCAATAATATTTGATATATTTATCCGTGGTATTTGTTATGAAATAATTGATTTTTTATAACCTTGTATGTAATCTATCTCGGATTCATTAAATAATTTGCTTGTAGCATTGTCTTCAACCACTTTACAATCATATGCCCAGAGTCATAAACCGGAGCTAGTATTCGAGAGTAAAATTATTGCTTATTGATATTACATTTTTTCATGTTACATTCTTTGGATATTACATGTTTGTATATTATAGATTCCGTTGAAAATGGTGCAACTTTGTTTTTTTTTTTGGAATTGGATGTGGAAGAGGGAAATAGTATAAATACATTATCAAATTTGTTTTGAATTTTCCGGCGATGATATATATACAATGGTGTCAGTATCTGTTTCACTCAAACTTGTACCTTAAATTATTGATTGATTTGTCCGTTACTTTGTGATAGTTCATTTTTTAAATCGAATAAAACAATTTTATACTTTGTTATCTATCACTTTTATTTTTAAATTTGTGTGACTATAGTTTCGTAAAATGATTTTACATTCTCAAACATTAATAGTTTCAAAGCAGTGTTTTAGAATGTAAAATCGTTTTACGAAACTATAGTCACACAAATTTAAAAATAAAAGTGATAGATAACAAAGTATAAAATTGTTTTATTCGATTGTACCTTAATGTTACGGATTTAGAGAAAGCCTATCGTGAACTAAAAGCATTTTGACTAGGTAAAAAGAATTTGCTTTAAATTGGGTTTCTTTAGAAAAAAAATTCCTCATTTAAGAAATAATCTAGTAAGTGTCATACCGTTTTGGAATCCGGACTAAATACGCCACCTTTTAAAGTCACTTGCCAAAATAGCGTAGTATATTTTTTTTCCAATCATATTTATTTTGTCTATATTTATTTCTAGACCGGTCCTTTTGGCTTTCACCTTAGTTTCATCATATGTCTCTCTTAATAATCTCTTCGATTGTGATAATATGTTTAGGTCAACTGCATATTCTAATATTTGTTTTTCTTAATTTATCATTGTTCTGTTTATGTCTATGTGACTGTTTATGTCTGTGTTCACTTCTGACTTTGTTTAATTCTGTGTTAAGCAGAACTGATGCCAATCCGTTCTTCTATCACAAAGCTTCTCCGTCCTCAAATTTTACCGTGGTGTGTTAACTTCCATCACCTCTTTAGAGTTAAACATCGCCATCCTGGTTAATTTAATAAACTTAGCTAGTATTTCCATTTCCTCTAGCTCTCGTAATCTAGCGCACTTTTATACGGTCGTAGACCTGTCTACGAACATCTGAAATAAATGTCTACCAAATTCTATTATTTTCTCCATTATTTGACGGGCTTTGAAAAACTGATCTGTTGATGAGTATATCTTTCTAAACCCTGCTTAATACTCGCCCATTATTTCTTCTATATATGGTACTATGTGTTTGTTAGAATTGTATATGTTGTGGAAAACAATGATATATCACGATAGTTGTGGCTACGATAATAGTTAACAATAATTACATTTTTCCGGTATTCAACTATTAAAGTTTATTATTTGTTTGACAACAGTTGTGCATAATGAATATTATTAAAATTAGAATGAATGGAAATACATTTTATGTTAATGTACAAATATATTTTTTTATATGTAAATGAAACTAACAGTTCATTTTCATATTAAACTAATTTAGAAAAATAATTAGCCTTAGGTGATGCATTTTAACAAGCTTGAACAACTAATTCCAACAAATTTCAAATATCCGCAATTTAATTTCAATAAATATTACTTGAAACGGTTCACAATATTGTACGAATACTGTAAAATGTAGTTTATAATATAAATTTTACAGTTTTATCGAATTAAATATGCGCAGTGTAGTTCAAACAGAATCGCTGTCAACTGATTGTAGCAATAATTAATAAGAGCGAATCGAATTAACGGATAATTACTGTTAATGCGCGAAATCATTCCAATATCAAAGACATTATTCAATTGGTAGATCAGTTTGAAAAAAGACTATAAATTACAATTTTACAGTGATTCAGATTATGTTCCTATACGATTTTAACATATGGTACATTATTATCGCATATTTTGAATGTATAACTACCACATTGTTTATTAGGTGTAAAAACTAACTATTTCAGTGCTTTCGAATCTATTGTAAATAAATTTGCATCTATCATAAAACAAACTTGAATGTAAAAAATTGCTGTAAAGTATCAAAATATCAATTTTATATTACATATTTGATTTGCTCTAACAACAATACAATAAAAAGTCGTACCTACGTCACATACTAACAACTCGATGAATTTTCACAAGAATTACACAAAACTAGATGAATTACAACACGAATACAGCCTTAATCCGCTGTTATTCAAACTCTTGATGGATAAAATCAAATAAACATTAGCATAATATGATAGGCAAATGATTAAGCAATGAATGTGGAAATTGAAGGGCGACGTATAATGAGAGCCTTTCGAATTCCAACAGCAATTTGAGCCAACATAACACATTGGTCAATAATAGCCCTGGTCTGACAAATAAAATACACTTTTTTTGCAAATTTCGACGTTATTCATCAATATATTCTCCTTGAAGAAAAATACAATCATTCCAACGCTTTTATAACATTTCTACACCTTTTTCATAGAACCATTTCTCTTTAGCTTCAAAATATCCTTTTGCCAGTTTCGGCAATTACCTCTTCATTGGAGCGAAATTTCTTTCCAGCGAGCATTTTTTGAGGTCTGAGACCAGGAAGTAGTCGCTGGGAGCCAGATCTGAAGAATATGGAGGATGAGGAAGCAATTCGAAGGGCGATTCATGTAATTTAGCCATCGTTGCCAACGATGTGTGACACGGTGCATTATCTTAGTGCAAGAGCACTTGTTTGTTTGGAGCATTTTTTGTCATCTCGTCCTTCAAACGCACCAATATCGCTAAATAATATTCGCTATTGATGGTTTTACATTTTTCGAGATAATCGATGGACAATATCCCATGCGCATCCTAAAATACAGAAGTCATAACCTTACCTGCTGATAGTTGTGTTTTTGGTCGCTTTGGATGTCTTTCACCCGCTGCTGTCCACTCAGCTGACTGTCGATTTGACTCCGAAGTGTAGTGATGGATCCATTTTATCCACTGCCACATATGCCAGGACAAAAATCGTTTTTATTTCACTTAAATATCTCTAAACATTGCTCAGAATCATCAATACGTTGTTGTTTTTGGTCCGATGTGAGCAAACGTGATACCCATTTCGATAGCAATTTACGCATTTCCAAATGTTCATGCCAATATGGGATTTTTATTTTTGGATGCAAAAGGCATTTTGTTAATTCATTACCTTCAAACTGATGAAACAGTAACAGGAGAGTATTACTCAAACCTTTTGGATCAATTGGATGCAAAAATGCATTAGGTTTTTGCGCAGAAAAATATAGTTCAAGCGTGATTGAAAGATAAACATCCAAACAAATATACTTTCAGATTTATAATATTAGTAGATTATTCGTGTTCTCTAATCTCTAGGTGTAGTGTTTTCTTTCTTTGTCATATTTAACAAGTATTGGTGCTCTTTTTTCCGATTCACTAAAATTTGTCATATTTTTTCCGTTATATCATCCCATCCAACCACCTTACCTAATTTTTGTTTCGTATTGCCTTCTGTAATTTGTTATTTTTTGATATTCTGCTCTCTTGTTCACATCTTCCTCATGCTTCAGTATGTTTTCCTCTTTGTCGTTAATGTTCTTCAGTGCATTTTTTCTGAGTTTTGTTAATTATTTTAGCACACCATAAAATAATTTCCTGTTTCCTACATAGTAGTTGGCTATTTTTCCCCAAATACTATCGACGTCTTATTTCGCCTTATTTCTATAAATAATTTCTCTCTATTTTGTATGTTTCAAAATTATAAATTTATTGTATCTTTACCAATCTGCTCATCTTTCAGACCATTCCATATATAGTATATGCAACAATTCAAATAGCATCAATGTGACATTCTTTCAAACAAGTTCTCGATCGTTTTTTCCAGTTATTCACTATAACACGCCTGATTTATTAAGTAAGAGCAGGTAAAATCTGGAGTATTTAATTAACATGTTTTAACTTTTTGTGAATTAACACCTGATGGTAAATTTACAGTTGGTTAATGGAAAATTAAAATACTCGTTACTATTTCAATATAGAAAAAAACCCAATTAGTCGATACAGAAAATGTTTAATGTAATTGATGATATACAGAGTGGAATATATATATATATATATATATATATATATATATATATATATATATATATATATATATATATATATATATATATATAACTGGTCGTCATTTTTGACACAATTGTTTTCGAAGGTTGTATTATGCAGATTCAGCGTGAATTACATAATAAAGCGACGAAAGACATATATGGAACGTTATTAAACGAAACCACTAGAAAAGATCAGAATGGGAGGCTACACTTTATTAATATAGCCAAGCCACTGATAGACGTACCATCGTTGCAAGAATATGAGGAAAGTTTAATAAAACTGAGAATAATAAACCTCACTTGATAGGCAACACCTTTAAAAATCCTAAAGGTTGCAGGCAAAGGATTAGCTTCAGTCATTTATCAATTAATAGTCAATAATAGTTTCTAGGTGCTTGTAGAGTTGCAGCAGGAGGTAATATGCTCGTTTCATAAGAAAATATTTGAAAACTATCCTGGCATATCATGGCATAAAGTGCTAAGAGACATAGTAAGATAGGGTATAAAATCATATATAGAAGAAAGAATAGGCGATATCACGCTTGGTTTAGAAGGGGACGTTCAACAACAGAATAATTGTTCATAGTCCATCAAATAATGGAGAAATCAATAGAATTTGATATTTTTCATATATTCCAGATGTTTACTTATTTCAGGCAGGCATATGATCAGTAACAAAGAGCAGTACTATACGAGGCTATACAAGGAATGACATTAACCAAATAAGCAAATTAGATTAACCAGGATGAGAATGCGGTAGTAAAAATTCAACAACCACTCCCAACTCTCACCGCTACCTAATTTTAAATCGTAGATTTGAGACAGTGCTGGTCAACCTAGTATTGTACTAATTCATCAGCTAAATAGACTAAATATATCTAGACGTAAATGAAACGTGATAAATAAAAAAAGTTGATAGTCTAATATGCAAATGACCAAAACATAACATGATGAAATAAAAGAAAAAGCTAAAAGACCAAGTTTAGAAATAAGCATAGACAAAGCAAATGTCGGCGATAACAATTGAAGAAATGTACACATCTCGGAAGTAAACTAGAATGTCACAGGACATGTCATAAATCCTATTGTGAAAGGTAAAGAACAGTGGCGGCTCGTAAGGGAGGGCGTTGGGGTGCCGCCCCTCTAGAATTTATCATATCAAACAATTTGTCAGAGCAAAACACCACAGATTCACCTCCTGTATAGGGTTTCAATAGCACGAAAAGTAAAAAAGAGGAAGGGGAAAGCAAACAAAAATTTTCAGCAGCACTATTTTCTTCTACGCCTTCCCACTTTAAAAACCCACGAGCCGCCACTGGTAACAAAACTGGTAACAAATTATACAAAAAGGATTTGGATGGTAACAAAAAGTTTTTACACAGGACCCCAAAGTTAAGATCTATAAAACACTCATTCGTCCAGTGGTCACTTACGGCTGAGAGACGTGGACCCTCAAGAAAACAGAAGAGATGCTTGTAATATTTGAAAGAAGAGTAAAAGAATAATTTTTGATGCTGTGAATGATAATGAAAATTGGAGAATAACTTCAAACTTAAGCAATTATACAAAGATCTGAATATTGTAGACTAAGTAATGGTTCATACAGATAGGGGGATACTTGGCGAGAATGACAGAAAGTCGAATATCATGGTGAATCAGGGAGGGGCGAATAGAGGTTAAAGAAAGATAGCTAAACCCAAGACACGTTGGCAGGACAACGTAAGAAGGGACGTGAAGAACTACTGTGCATGAAAACCTGGAAAGGAATTACTGAAATCAATCCAGTTGGAGGTGAAGGTTGAAGGAGGTCAAGGCTCACTGAGACGCTGCTGCACCACAGGAAGAAGAACCAAATTTAATGCAAATAGTTTTTATTAGTAAACAAAACTTGACCATGTTCACTATATAATATTTATATTTTAACAGAACGGAAATATAAATATGATTATTAGTTTTTATTTATTTATGAAAATATTTGATATTTAAATTGTTTAGTTATTTATTGCACGCGTTGTACTGTTCAGTAACATTTTAAATTTAAAACTGACATAGTATGTGTAATCGCCCATAAGTTGAACATTTGGTTTTATTATGTTAATTTAATGGATATTTACAACACAACGAGATGAATAGAGCTCGAATATCCCTCTAGGGCTGATATCATATGAAATTTGAAACTATTAGTAATACTCATTTTAATCCCATGTAGACAAATGACTTACAAGAATATTTAATCCTTATGGTCGAACTTGAGCTATATTAATTAATTTTTCAATTCGTTTAGCGACAAATATCTTATTATTATAATGAATTATGTAATATTAGATAACGCTAAAAATAGACGTGATATTCAACGAACTCTACACATACATACACACACACACATTATTTAAATTGTATTATGTAAATTTTAGTTTGTGTGAGGATTATTTCAGATAAGCTGAATCATTTTATAGTTATATTTACCTTGATAACTAAATTTAAGAATGAATAGAAATTAATATTTACTATGAGGATTATTTACTGCGATATGTATTTGTTAATATATTCAGAAACAAGATAGATTCTTATTTTATTTCTGGATTCTTTTTTATTTGGTAATAGTTATAGTAAAATTATATAAAGGATCTGTGTTACCAACAATGAAACAGGAACCAAGGCAAAAATACGATATTGAAAGGTTAACAACAGACGAAACAGCTAGGAAGCAATATCAACATAGAATGAAGCAGGATTTAGAGAAACCAAAGACTTACAAATTTAAACAATCAAATTTTTAAATTACAAATTTAAATAATCCAATTTTATATTAGAAAAAATCACGGAGAAGACAACTGGGACTCGAAATGAAAGTCCATCAATCAAGGGAGAAAGCAATAGAATTTGATACTTCTTTATTTTAGATGTTCACAAAATTTAAACTGATGTACGGTCACATATAAAGAAAAGTACCCTACGAGGTAGCTAGGTTTATTAGATTAATTCTAAGGCAGTAGTAAAAATCCACGAAGGTATTCAACAGAGGAGGGGTTGGCACCAGTCCTGTTCAACATAGTATTGGGGAAAGTCATTAGCTAAACAGACATAGACGTAAATGAAACAGTGATAAATTAAGAAAAACACATAGTAGGATAGGCAGACGACCTACCTAAATATTTTGAGACGATCGATCGAATAATTATAACTTATGATGATATAAAGGTGAAAGCCAAACGAGCTTGTCTAGAAAAAGATATAAACCAATTAAAGGTGATGGGAAAGAGAACTAATCTAAGAAGATAACAGAACTGGATAAATGGCGATTATAATATTGAAATTGTGAAGGAATTCACTTATCTGGGAAGCAAACTAGACGAAAACTATATCACAGGAAATCAGAAATCGTATCATCAACTACTTCTTCCCTGCAATCTGTCATAAGATCTAAACGTATACAATGAAACATGTAAATTCAGATCTATAACTCATTCGGCCAGTAGTCACTGAATGACTTTGGAACGTGGGCAAAGTAAACAGACTTGAAAGAAAAGCACTCAAGAGATTGATGTGAATGATAATGGAAATTGGATCAGTTAAGGACATAGATGTAGTCTTTGTTTTTTCTAAATAAACGTACGCTCTTATTTTACTAATAATAATGTTTTTTTTTCAACACTATTATTATTTTTCAATTTGTAGCATACTCAGTCAATGCGGAATAGAAACATAGAATCACGCATTTATCTTGCTCAAAAAAAAAAAATATATAGTTCAGCACTACGCATTTAAATTCGAAAATACTATCATGTGATAATGCCAGTACGGTCCTTTCCAAACTCTGAAGTTCCAAGTGGAAGTCATCATTGTTTATGTGATTTTACATATTCTGCCAAAGTATTCAGTTGAACCTGTCATTTCGAAAAGGGCATAAGTGACACTTTTTTTAAATATCATTTTTTTTGGCAACATTTTATTAATTGAAGAGGTTTACATATTCTTTGAGAAAAGGGCACATCTTCATATATCACAAACCAATTTATAAAATAATCGAGCACCGTATAGATGAATGAGCAGCCCATAGATCACAAAGATAAATCAGAAGGATCACGGAGCAACACAGTATCTGGTGATATCTTAACTAAAATACGGGAACACATGGAATCATTCATGAGTCATTTAGAGTATGTACACTATTATTTAGATGAAAATCTCAATGTGAAAATTATGCATACATTATATGAAGAACAATTATCCAGAACACCCAGTAAAATATAAGTTCTACTTAAAATATTTCTAGGAAAACTTTAGCCTATGGTCTGCTTAGAAAACAAATTGATATGAAAGAGTTAAAGTTAAAATGAGGAGTTAAATCTTAATAATAATGCAAAAAGGGTATATCAAGCAGATATCGAGATCCACAAAAGACAAGCAAATAAATTATACCAAAAATACAGGATTTCCCTATGGAATATTTAGAACCAAGTTTACCTCACGTATCTCTCTTATTTTGGAGGTTGTAACATTATAATGTAGTTCAATATAATATTTGTTGATCCTGAAATGTATCTGAGTGAAACTTTGGTGTTGAAATGTATCTGAGTGAAACTTTGCAAACTTCAGATCTTTCAAGAAGGCCTTTTACAATTAACATTTGACTGATTTCCCCTTTATGTGTGTTAATAAACAACACACATTAAATAATTATTTTGTTTGGTTGTCCTTGTAAGCTAGACTATAAGCTTTACTATAATTCGCTCTTTTTTTCACCACTATTACATAAGTCAATTCTGAAAGGTTAGGTTTTACATGACTCTTCTGAAAGTATATTGCCCTAACATTATTTTTGGATGTTTGGTTAAAGATCTATGAAGGTTATGTCTCTTCAAGTGATAGCAGTAGCTAGACAGATAGGACGATTGATTGAACCATATTCTGCTAGCAATTAAAAAAATTGCCAACCCAAGCAATTCTTATAAAACGTCTGGAACTGGTAAATCTGCAGGAGGTCATATTTCACCACGACTAATCTCAAGAAGAACTCAGCCAATTTAATAATGCTAACGTGCTACAAATTCGTGTATCACATCCTATCATATAGTTATCCGAGTTTGGAAAGTTCGTTTGGACGAACTATTGGTATGTAATAAACAAGTTTAAGTTTTCGTGAAATATCGAGTCAGTCGATTAATCGTTGGTGTTTCTATATTTATGAGTACATGGAGAATCATAGGAGTATACAAGGACGTGATGAATGGCATTGCAGAACGAAATCGATATGAAAATATCAACAAATGGGTGACTCTTTTGTTGCAGTTATAGTCAAAATTATTACAAGACCACCAACATGAAGAAAAAATAATCTCTCTTTATTGAATAAATAAGTGATTCATCTTAGCAACAGAATTAAAAAATTATTTTTCTACACATTCAAATACTTTTAGATAACACAATGACAGCACAATAATGATGGTTCCTTTCAAATAACACAATTTTTGTTTAATTTCCAAAGCCCTGCCACGTTTTTTTTTTTTAGTTCCTGCCGACTACAGGTTATTTAATTGTTTTTGTTCTAAAATGGTTACCCCAATAAAAAAATGTGAGATAACATATTTTTATTTTGAATTTTAAGATTTGGCAAATTATGCCAATAAAAAAATGCGGTGTTGCCATTTAAAAATATTGTTTTAGAAGCTACTAAAGAAATCTGGCAACACCGAAAATCATTGTTTATACATTTTTTTTAGTCAAGTTATTTCCTACAACTTTGCTATTTAGAAGTACTAGTCTATCATTTCAAATAAAAAAGTTAGCTTATGTCGGGTTTTAAAAATATTACACCTGCATATATATATATATATATATATATATATATATATATATATATATATATATATATATATATATATTTATATATATATATATATATATATATATATATATATATATATATATATATATATATATATAGATATGTATATATATATATATATATATATATATATATATATATATATATATATATATATATATATATATATATATATACTTATAGTAATAGCAAATGTAAGATTTTAATGCATTTTTCCCTTCGTTTTATATTTTAATGTTAATGGAAAATCCAACGCTTATTTAAAATGTACCTGGGTATATCAGTTTCCAACTACAAAAAATATGATGACCGACAGTTAATGAATTAAGAAAGGTGTACTCAGATAAAACATCGCGTTACAACTCTACAACTTGTACAGGTATTTTCATGCGTAAAATTGTCATTGTCATTGGAATTCATAGTAAAATCTATTACGGTGACGTCAATATTGAACATATGCACTAGGCTTATTTGTATTTAATAATTTAGATTTTGAAAAAGATAAATTTAATTACAGAATTTAAAAACACTGTTTTGTATTATCAATTATATCACTACATACGTATTTATTTTCATTAATTTAGGGTAATACAGAGTTATTTATAAAAACTTTTCTACAAAAAAAGACATAGGTGATAATATGTTGGCATTAGATGAGTTAATGTTATAAATAGTTATTGAAATTCGTCCCCTTTTAAGAAATTGAAGAGACATTTTATTTACTAAGAATTATATTTAATTAATATAATATATGCCGGTCTGTTAGTATATGACATCTAGTTCAGTATACGAATTAATATAGTATATGACATCTCTCCAACTCTCCGGCAGACCAAAATTGATTTTTCAACTCTTGAATTGATCTTGATTTTTTGAGAAAAATCATTTCTATATTGTTCGATTGATAATGCTTTCAGATAGACGATTGTACAAACCGTAAATATCACGTAATTCTAAAACACATTTTTCATTGAACGCCTATTTTTATAAAATAATTCAACAATTTTAACCCGTTGTTGTATTGTATACGACTCCATTGTTTTAAATGTCATACATTACACTTCTGAAATGAGACTAGACCTAAGCAAATGCATAACGCCATCTTTGTTTTATTCAAGAATTAAAAAACCGCTCAGTTTGGAAAAACTCTTACCTATGAATATTGAAACTTAGTTTTTCATTGTTAGCTTAGAAGCTTTATTGATTAAACCTCCTATATGAAAATAAAGTAACTTACACTAAATATAATAAAAGGCTACTAAATATTTTTCTACTCGAATTCAACAAATATCAGAAAATAAATAATTGATATGTTACACTACATTAGGGCGATACATTACGTGTTACTTCTTAAATATTAATTATGTAAACCATGACAGTAACATTTCTTGAAGCACTCTCCAACCAACGTCTTAGGCATTTTGTTGATTAATTTTATATATATTTTTTATTTAGTTCTTTTCTCACGATTATCCGTAAAAATGTCTTCCACTGTCTGTTCGTCGCGTAAAAGGTGACATTTTTTCTGCTAATGTCAATAATATTACATTAGTGGTTTTTTCAGCTGTGAATTATTTATACGTAGACAACCGAAATGTAATAAACGATACAAAAAAAGCAGATCTAAAAGCTCACCACTTACAAAAAATATTTTATATTAACTTTTATATGCTTTATCTAAAAAGTAATAAATGAAATGGATTTTTAACTACAAAAATATACACTTTTTTGTTTTAACTTTGAACATTGACTAATAGGATTATTATAGAATGAATGAAATTTATAGTGTAGTTCTATTTTCTTTTCTCACTTTTTATATTCTTCTATACAAAATATACAGAGCCTCCATTTAATCATGTAATTCACGTAACTAGTGGTTTATTTAAACTTAGGAACTTTCATTTTTTGATGTTGAAATATTTAAAGCTGGTTTCATTTGTTACCAAAAATATTACTATCAGTTCCTCTAGATCTGTCATCGAAATTTGTGCACCGTCTGTTTCCAATTTATTGCTTTGGATTTTTTAATTTACATGCTTCCTAAGCAACAAATCATGTTTTAAAAGCACCTTTTAAACACAATTAATTATTCAATAGAAATAATTTTTATTGTTTCTGTTCCAAAAAAATCTAGATGTGCGTTTCTTCTTCTTTTTTCCTTCCCTCTGTATATGATATAGGTATGCAAGTAGCGTTGGTCTTAGAAGTGATACCATTCGTACCATTTCATTATAATGACCAGAATGCAATATTTTTTTACTTGCGGGCTAAATTGAAACGATTGTCTGCTAAAACAAACATTTGACTGATTTCCTCTTTATGTGTGTTAATAAACGGTAGACATTAAATAATTATTTTGTTTGGTTGTACGTATAAGCTAGACTATAAGCTTTACTATAATTGGTTCTTTTTTTTCGCCGCTACTACACAAGTCAATTGGATATCTGAAAGGTTAGGTTTTACATGACCCTTCTGAAAGTATATTGACCCAACAGTAGTATTGGATGTTTTGAACATTAGTTTTGGATGGAATAGGTAACGAGTTTTGGTTAAAGATCTATGAAGTTTATGTCTCCTGGTGTGGTAGCAGTAGTCTTAGAAGTGAGGACCAGAATGCAATATTTTTTTACTTGTGGCCTGAATTGAAACGATTGTTTTGTAACTTCAAGGTTTGGTATTCGATTCAAGTCACCAAAAATACGCGCTTTCGAGATGGGGCGCTGGAGAATGATGTTACTTATACCACGGACTGTCTATCGAAGGAACAACTGTACATATTATAGAGGTAGTTGGGGCGAAACAGCGTCTCTCCGGCATAGTTCTCGTGAGAGTGGTCAAATCACACATAGGTTAATATGTCCCCGGTCTGAAATATAGAAGTTCCAAGTGGGAATCATCATTGTTTATTTGATTTTACATATTCTACCAAAGTATTCAGTTGGATGAGGCTAAAGGCTACTGCGTTATTCTACGCCCTGACACAGGGTTACATTGGCCTCATAGTTACATTGGCATTTTACCTTGCACGATCCAACCCATAGTTTTAATGCTTGATTTTAGTTTTGATTAGAGGGCACAGTAGTATGCATTTGGGATAAGCCGCTACCTTTTGCTTGATATGCTGAAAATTATTATTTGGGGATCTGGCTCTTTTTTGGTTCAGTTTAGTGTGATAATATCCTGCAAAATAATCTGGCCGGGATATCGTGATTAAATACTTTGATAATAGGTTGAAAAGGATAGCTGGCCGTCTGCATTGGTGCAGTGCCTAAGGCGATAGTTCAGTGATACGGCTTCAAAGATGATTCAATCCTGGGTAAGGATGTATACCTTCCGATTAAAATAAATTCGATGCAAGTCAATCCGATTTAGCTTTTCATAAATATTGTTTGTGATCGAAATCCAATGAGAATACCCCAAAATCTTATAATATTCTTACTTAATAACTTTCTACCACTGTAAAACTGGCGACAAACTGTAAAACATTTTTTATTCTTATTGTTCTAGAAAAAATACACGTATCTTCTTAAAACCCTGCAATATCGAATCCGGTATTTTTTAAATTACAGTTCAAGTTATTATAATTATATGGATAATGGTAACATCCGCACAAATTTCAACTAAATACACTTGATTTAATGCTTCATGAAAATTTAATTGAAAACAAATGTAATGTTATTGATTTCCCTATGGAATATTTAGAACCGAGTTTACCTCACTTAGTATTTGATGCATCTTCAACTTTTTTACGAGCCTTAATTTACAGGCTGTAACATTATATTGTGGTTCAATTTTTTTAGTGAAATTTTTGGTGTTCAAATTTATCTCAGTGAAGCTTTGCAAATTTCAGGAAATCTTTTTTTGAATATTTGAAGGTCTTCTAAAACAAACATTTGACTGATTTCCTCTTTATGTGTGTTAATAAAAAGACGGTAGACATTAAATAATTATTTTGTTTGGTTGTACGTGTAAGCTAGACTATAAGCTTTACTATAATTGGTTCTTTTTTTTCGCCGCTACTACACAAGTCAATTGGATATCTGAAAGGTTAGGTTTTACATGACCCTTCTGAAAGTATATTGACCCAACAGTAGTTTTGGATGTTTTGAACATTAGTTTTGGATGGAATAGGTAACGAGTTTTGGTTAAAGATCTATGAAGTTTATGTCTCCTCGTGTGATAGCAGTAGTCTTAGAAGTGAGGACCAGAATGCAATATTATTTTACTTGTGGTCTGAATTGAAACGATTGTTTTGTAACTTCAAGGTTTGGTATTCGATTCAAGTCACCAGAAATTCGCACTTTCGACATATGGTGCTGGAAAATGATGTTGCATATACCATGGACTGCCTGTCGAAGGAATAACTGTACATCCAATAGAGGTAGTTAGGGCGAAACAGCGTCCCTCCGGCATAGTTCTCGTGAGAGTGGTCAAATACCACATAGGTTAATATGTCCCCTGTCTGAAATATAGATAACGTCACTTATGAAAAATTCTTACCAGTGGTCGATTGTGCCAATCTTCAAACGTCATATGCAAAATTTTATGACAATTTGTCTACTAGTTTCTGAGTTGTGCTTCAAGTTACACTAATTTTGTTACTTTCAAAACAATGGAAAATTAATAGAATTTCGTGTGTTGATTAAATATTGCTTTTTGTTGAAGAAAAATACAGTTGAAGCAAAACAATGGTTTGATAAACATTACCTGGATTGAGGAAAAGCAACCATAGTTGAACTGAACGCTCTGGACATCCAAATGAGGTGGTTACACCTCAGTGTTTAAACCATTTTGCATGAACATTTCTGAATGCATTCTGAACATTTGCTCACAGCAGACAAACAACAACGTATTAATGATTCTGAGCAAAATTTGGAGCTGTTTAAACAAAATAAAAAGGATTGTTTCATATGGTATGTGACAACGGATGAAACATGGATCCATCACTATATTTCGGAGTCAAATCGGCAGTCAGCTGAGTAGGCAGCAGTTGGTCAAGGTGTCCAAAAAGCTTTTGGTGGCAAAGCGACCAAAAACACAACCATCGGCAGAAAATGTTATGGCCTCCGTATTTTGGGATGCCCATGGGATATTGTTTATCGATTATCCCGAGAAGGGTAAAACCATCAATAGAGAATATTACATAGTATTATTGGTGCGTTTGGAGGACGAGATCCCAAAAAAGGCTCCAAATGAACAAAAAAGTGTTGTTTTACCAAGGCAATGCACCGTGCCACAAGTCGTTGGCAACGATGGCTAAATTACATGAATTATACTTTGAATTGCTTCCTCATCCAACGTATTTTCCAGATCTTGCCCCCAGCGACTATTTCCTGTTCTCAGACCTCAAAAAAATGCTGGCTGGAAAGAAATTTTGCTCCAACGAAGAGGCAATTGCCGAAACTGAAGAAATATACAAACTATAGAAATAATTCTATAAAAAAGGTGTAGACATTTTAGAAGTGCATTGGAATGCAAATTGCTTCCAAGGATAATATATTGATGAATAAAGTGAAAATTTGCAAAAAAGTGTGTTTTATTTATCAGAACGGAGAATTATTAACCGATGTGTTACTTCGGACATATCACCCCGTCCACCAACAGGATTGCGATTGAAACAGGTGACAAGTTGAAATGTCATGCTCTAGTGCATTAAGTTCAAGCACTAGGCACTTTGAGCCAATGAGGGCATACGCGACTTTTAAAAAGAAGAAAGACAACATAAAAGAAGAAACTTTGCAAGCTACTAGCTGGAAATCACATATAACGACGCGACGTTTCTGTTTGTTATTGTACATGTGAAAATCACAGTGGCAAAAGTAAATGATATAAACTGTATATCATCTTGTTTATTTTCCAGTAACCATGCCCACCTAAATTAGTGCATCTGTCTTGTTACTAAAATTCGACTAAAGATTAAACCAGAAAATGTACAAAACAGCAAATGTGAATAATCATTGCCATTATTACTATTATTACTAAAAAGGAAAGGCATTATTTATATTTAAAATAGGTGCTTTCTATCGGTTTCATGATATACGAACACTGTATCCATTCTTTGTATACAAACGACGGAAATATTTCGACTGACACATGAATATGAACACCTTAAGAAAAAATACTAAATATTAAAAATGTAACCAATGTATTAGCCAGTACTAATTAATAGAGAGCGGATTTCTGCCCGAGCAGTGGGGCAAGGTCACTGCTTATCAGTGTGAATACTCGAATAGGAATACTCGTACACTTGAGATATTCAATTAAACATTTCTTTCACTAGTTTTCTAATTACACAAGTGTTGACTATAAGCAATGTTCAAACTCACTAAGTATGGGTATGAGTCATTTTTCAAAATTAGGTTCTATAAGATTTGTTGCTGCCATGCTGTTGCTGCTTGCATGCACATTGTTTGCTGAGATGCCAATTTTTTAATCACGAGTGGAATATACCCGAAATAGTCATCAACTGCAAATCATTTTTGACTTCAGGCCTAGTTATAATGTTATGTTAATACATTTTTTTACACTTTGAGCATCATTTTTCAAACAACTTCGGGTTTGGGTCCGAACGGTTTCAGAGAGTAGTACTTTTACGAAACACCGGATGACGGGAGCTGCATTTCAATGCTATTTTCAGCCAACTAATATGGTCAGAACCCGAGTCAATCCTTCAGTTCTTTTCGGACGTATAACTCGATGACCGACTGATGACGGCTTAAGGCCAGAACCCGGTCTCGGGAGATGCTTATTGGCGTTTGATGGCGACTGAAGGATTGAGAATTTTACGTGGAGCACAGGAATTTTTTTTCCTTGTTTTTTGAATATTTTTAATGAAATGAGGCTTTCGTTTACTGTGTCAGTTATAGTTTTATTATTAGCCTAGGGAGAAATTTACTGCTGATTAAATAGATATCCTCCAAAGCTAGAGGGATTTAAAGGATCCATTATGATATTTGCTACATATCTTCCCTTGCATCAGTGTTTTTATCGATGCTAAACCATAATTTTTTCCAGATATGCCAGATATTCCAGATATCCAGATATAATTTTTTCCTACCCTGTCCATAGTTTTACGAAATACTTTGTCGATACATTTTTTAAGTGTTGGTTCATCTGGTATTGACCTGTTGCAATATTTTTGTAAAAAGGATTTTACTGAACTTGTGTTTAGTTTCTAAAGCGCTTAAACAGCTTAAACAACTCCAAACATTGCTCAGAATCATCAGTGCGTTGTTGTTTTTGGTCTGCTGTGAGGAAACGCTGTACCCATTTCGATAGCAATTTACGCATTCCTAAATGTTCATGCAAAATGATGTAACCAATTCCTTTCGATATCTTCAATATTTCGGCTATCTTCTGCAGCTTTACTTTACTGTTCTGCGTAAGTAAATGAATTAATTTTAATTTTAGCTCTATCGTTGTGTTTACCTCATACTGTTACTTTTTACCATATAATATAAAAAGACGAAATAATCCAATGTACTCACAAAAATCAAACTAGAAGATTGATTCTAAAAAATCTCTGAAAAGACATTACAACATACCATGATTAGTACTTTTTAGGGAAATGAACGAGACGTGTATGTTTTATATCAGTTTTCACATTAGATATGGAAACACACAGAGTGAAAAAATGTAATATCGTTCAACTCGTTCACGTTTTTTTTTTGTTTTTGATATGTTGATCCCCAAACGTTATTTTCCAATAAACGGTGCCATTTTACACGTCCAGGTGTCGGTAGCACGTTTAGATGCCGCTAATATCCCGCTTAAATCTACGGCATTACACACGATGTCTTGGTTACGAGACACTCAAAGCTAACTTCCCGTATCGCTTTGTCACGATACGCGTCGAATTCGGGGCCAAAGTGGCTTTGTGACATCCGGTCTGAGTGGCAAATAATCCAGGAAACTAAATACGCCGTCCTGGAAAGCTCGTTAGCCTGGAAATGGAGGTGGCATTTTCGCACCGTTTCCCGTTTTGTTTTCTCAATTAAATGTCGCGGTTGTACAAGGTGTCGTTCCGATGCCAAATCGAAAGGTATTAACTAAATACAACATTATACATATGTAGTGTTTTGAAATCGTGTTCATTTAAATGCAAAAACAATAACATTTCGTTGACATGCAGAAAAAAAACGCTTTTAGCCGAGGGCAATAAGCTTTTGCAATAACGTTCTTATTATTTCCTTATAATGATATTAGAGACATTGCAATAAGTATCAACAATGAGACATGGGACCTCATTTTGAAACCTCTGGATGGAATTTGTATTAATATAACTTACATTGCCCCGGAGTTAAATTCAGAATAACTCTTCTCCAAGGAAAGTTGCAACTTATGACATACATATGTGATACCTTCGGCACGTTACTTAGTTGAAGTCCAAGCTGTTTCCATTTGTAAATATATCTTTTTGCTACCTTAGCTCGTGGACATCGTTTTTCTGTGGTTTGTGAAGGTGACATGTATACGTTAATGTCATGATTCGGGTTCTCTTTCTCTTCTTTGTATTCATTCTCCTTTAGAGAACTTTTTTAATTTGGTTTGCCCATCTTAATTGTCACACAGATGCCCCTCACATGATCTAAAACCCTCCATCCGTATCTGTACTATCAGTTTTCTAGAATGTTGACATCCCTAGGTTCAATGTGACCGAAGAATCTT
Source organism: Cosmopolites sordidus (assembly GCA_031761425.1). Classification (NCBI taxonomy): domain Eukaryota; kingdom Metazoa; phylum Arthropoda; class Insecta; order Coleoptera; family Curculionidae; genus Cosmopolites; species Cosmopolites sordidus. The sequence continues at coordinate 164,984 of JARFXV010001156.1, forward strand.
AGCATTCGTTCAAAAATAACTTGAGAGAGCCTTGTGGGTACATTGATTTCTTGAATAACGGATGCGTTTCGTCGTAGGACAGTCCACGGAAAGCAAAATACCCGTGTCCAGCACGAAAGTTCAAAAGACTATCTGGTTGAATAGAAGAAATAAAACTAAGGTTTTTTTTTATCTGTTTCTTTGTGTGCTGTGTGTCTCCCAATCCCTATAGATCTTATGCAAATGTTGCATTATATTTTCTTGTCATTTCACATTTCACACTTCTTATCCGTCTTCGTTAATATTAAAGCCCCAATATAGGCGAATTTGCTACTATATCCTATTTGACTGATGTTGGGCATGCTGTTGTTTTGACGTTGGTTCTAAGTCGCCATTTTTTTAACCATTTTTGGATATTCTATAAATTGAAATAAAATAATATTTTTAATTGGAGGCATAAATTAATTTAACTTTCTTTACATACGTGCTTGTAATGGGTCATCCAAATATGCCGCCTACATATTTCTTTTTAAGATAACTAATATATTTTTTGAAGCTGTTTTGTTTTTTTTAATGAAACTATGTTCAATGTAATTAAATGTAGAACAGGATATTCAGATGTCAACAACGACTGCATCTGCAGGCACCAATTCTAATATCGAAACTTTTCAACATGTTGGTGGAGTTGTTGCACGAATGTAACCTGATGTGTTCTTTAGGTGTGTTAGAATTTGATTTGTATATGTGATTTGTACTTCATATGCTATAAAGTGAATTGGTAACATTGAATATAAAAATTACTATCATTACTAATATATATACAGGATGTCCCGATATTGCGATATCGGCTGATATCTTGATAATGGCTGGAGATAGAGAAAAAGTTTAAGTATAAGAGGTGTACAACTAAATAGGGCGACTAATTTAAAATTAATTTTATTTATACAGGGTGTATCTTGTTTACTATAACAATTTTGCAACTCTATAATAATTGCTTTCGAATCAAATATTAAAACATGTGGTGACCGAAATTTTTAATATATCATGTCTTATCATGAATTTATTTATTAGTTTAATAATAACATAAATCCTAAGGTGAATTCCATTAAAAACAAAAATGTCAAAATCTCAGAAATTATGACAGGTAGGTATAGTACATATTTAAGAAGAATATAAGTATATTGAAGAAATATTAGACATTTCATTAAAACATAAAAACTGAGATATGATGTTTCGTTTTTTTTTTTTAATTTATCTCCGTTATCCTGGACACCCTGTATAACGTAGATAAATTTTGTTTACATTGAAAGTTAAGTCATAGTTTCACTAATATTCCTACTAAAATGATAATCCTATATAAAAAATAATATATGACACAGCAAAACAGAATCTGATCAATGAACAATCCTCACCATACACTTGTTTCATTAATTTAAGCGTTTCGGTGAATGATTTACCAAATTTAAAACAAAATTTAATATTCGCTCTTTGTTTGTTTATGTTAATTTTTCTACCGATGGTATAAGCGCACTGACACTTTAAGCGCGATAACTTGCTTTCTAATGATCAGAATATGATGAAATTTTGTCGAAACGTTACTAACGGATGCACCATGAAGAACGTCCCGTGAAAAGATAGCGCTACTAGAAATATATATATATATATATATATATATATATATATATATATATATATATATATATATATATATATATATATATATATATATATATATATGTATGTATATATATATATATATATATATATATATATATATATATATATATATATATAAAATAAAAATATGTTATCTCACATTTTTTTATTGGGGTAACCATTTTAGAACAAACACAATTCAATAACCTGTAGTCGGCAGGAACTAAAAAAAAAAAAAAAAACGTGGCAGGGCTTTGAAAATTAAACAAAAATTGTGTTATTTGAAAGGAACCATCATTATTGTGCTGTAATTGTGTTATCTAAAAGTATTTGAATGTGTAGAAAAATAATGTTTTAATTCTGTTGCTAAGATGAATCCCTTATTTATTCAATAAAGAGAGATTATTTTTTCTTCATGTTGGTGGTCTTGTAATAGTTTTGACTATAACTGCAACAAAAGAGTCACCCATTTGTTGATATTTTCATATCGATTTCGTTCTGCAATGCCATTCATCACGTTCTTGGATACTCCTATGATTCTCCATGTACTCATAAATATAGAAACACCAACGATTAATCGACTGACTCGATATTTCACAAAAACTTAAACCTAACCTTAACTGTTTATTACATACCAATAGTTCGTCCAAACGAACTTTCCAAACCCGGATAACTATATGATAGGATGTGATACACGAATTTGTAGCACGTTAGCATTATTAAATTGGCTGAGTTCTTCTTGAGATTAGTCGTGGTGAAATATGACCTCCTGCAGATTTACCAGTTCCAGACGTTTTATAAGAATTGCTTGGGTTGGCAATTTTTTTAATTGCTAGCAGAATATGGTTCAATCAATCGTCCTATTTGTCTAACTACTGCTAT